>KB671953.1:1097545-1236578 GCA_000349105.1 Anopheles epiroticus | reverse complement strand
CGTTCACATATTTTATCCCGGTTTTGATGGCGGACGCCTCTACACCTACCTACCATGCCTCCTCTATCCTTGTGGACGGCCTAAGAGGACTTTACGGGCTGGATCGTCCTGGTCCATGCGTATAACATGGCCAGCCTCCGGAGCCGGACGAGCAATAAAGTCGTTGTACAGCTCGTACAGCTCGTCGTTGTATCGGCCCCTCCACTGTCCCTCCTCACGTACAGGGGCCAACAATCCTCCTGAGCATCTTCCACTCGAACGCGGTTTAGAATAATTAGCAATTGACTATCCTGCTACTGGTACAATAAGGCACAGACAAAAAACCAAAGAAAATTATTGCTTTATTAGGCTTTGTGAATCTTAAACAGGTTGTTGTAATACTCAAAAAAAAAGTTCTGTTTAATGGTGTTTGTTCTGTAAAAGGGTTGGATCCGACGCCTCTAGAAGGCTACTATAGGCTCTCCTTCTCAACTCCTACTCAATACGTCCACGACGTGCAGAACGGTAACTTGTCGCTCAGATCCAAGCTTGGGTACACGGGGAAACCCAACCCCTTGGGCGGATGAGCGGCAAGGCAGAATTGAGAGGTGGAATGGACTGCTACTCGCTAGCAGTTCATCTTTGAGCGTCTGATCTCCATGTTAGGAGCGGCTCTAACCAGCGTCTGTTCCCCAGGTTAGGGGCGGCCGTACCATGTGTCCTGGCATCCTACAGGACTTAAATCAGCTAGGATGCGTAGTTCCACCGACGAGATAGGAGGCGGGGGGAGAGGCCTTGCAAGCCACCCCTTGTACCATTGCAACGAAAAGGTACCAAAAAGCTAAACTGATTAGCGGATTGGCGACCTGGCCATGTCTTTTAGACGTGCTCGGATATGAGCGGGCCAGAGAAGAAGTTAATGGTGTTCCCGGAAACATTTGCCATTTTGTTACGTTTCTGGTAAAGATCTACTGAAGGTAGAGCCAAACTCATTCACAATGGGTAAATTTGACTGTCAAGCATTAAAAGTGCAGTAAATGAAATGAACAATCTATTTCAAAATCATACAAAAGATTGTCAGCTTGGGAATTTCACAAGGAATAATTGACACCTTATCCTAGTTTGTTCAATCAAAATGTAAAAATGTATGTGCTTGTTATGCTGAAAAATGATGTTCTTCTTCAAAGGTCCACTTTTTGCAAGGATTTCTGTTAGTTGTCTGCACCAGTAGCGGTATTAACAATAATATCAAAAACATTGTTCAAAATTGACACATTCTTACAACAGTACCCAAAGATAAAAGTATTATGTTAATACAACAACTAAATGTTAAACAAACCTGTTATTTGTATGCCTTTTAAGCTTATAGAGCAATTAAAGACAATAACAAAAACCGCCATAAATAAACAATATCTCGTTTACATCACATGGAAACCAAGCATACACATACTTCCATTCTCAACCTTAAGCTTCCACCAAGGATGACTTTCCTTACATCGTACCAAGTCCGTGAGCCAAGACCTTGTTGTGATGAAGCATTTTTCATTCCCTCGGCGAGATCTCAGCAGCCATTGCTAGCAAGTCTCGTTCGCACAAAAGATGGAGTACATTTTCTCACGGGCTCACTGCTCTTAATTAGAGCACCGGGTTAAAAGGGGAACGCCGGAACGGGTCAACCATCTCAACTCACCACCCGGCCACCACGAAAGCCCCTGGGAAATGGGTTTGCAGAAAACAACCGCTCCTCCCGCAACCATACAAAAACAAAACACAAAAAAAACGCCAGAAGACTCAAACTCATACCTTCACGTACTTCCTTCTCACTGCAAATACTTGACTGTGCACACTGAGCCACAGGGCGGGGATAAAAATCGCAGATCAAATCCCCTGGCCCGGTGGGTTGCACCCGGAGAACAATGTGGGAAAAGGATGCTTTTTCTGAACGGTGTTTTCTTTTCTCACCTCCTCTCCCGCCAGCCCGTCCAGGCCATGCGTGAAGGTCTGAGGGAGCGACGGTGGCAATTTCCTGCCATCTCATTGTTGTTTTTCAAGCAAACATCCGAGCATGAACACACGCGAACCCAACGCTGCAGCTCTGTGTGCCTTCAGAAAGTTAGTCCCGCTGGGGAAGGGACGAGATTCTCCACGGTTTGTCCTTCCGCCTCAAAGCTCACGCTACGCTAATCGTACATCGCCTTTTTCTACCCCAAAAGCCGTTCCGTAGCGCGAGTGACGCTTTGGAGCAAAAACAAACCCCACCCCGCCGTGCCCGTCGGCTGACACCCCAAAGGGGAGTTTGCTTACGTACCGTTGCGTGTTTAAAGGAAGTGAAAATTAATTGGAAAAACATACACGTGCCATCCTGCTGCCGAGTTCGAGTGCCGGCGACGTGATACGATCCCTTTCGGTAGTGTTTTCCGTTTTGGGTCGAGCGTGACTTACCGTTTGACATGGAGAGGGAGGGGGGGGGGGATAGGCAAAAGTGAACACACCCGACGAAACAAAAATTGTAACACGTCAAGACAAAACAAAACCAACGTCAAATAAGCTATCAATCCACCTAGAGGGTGAGCGAGCGCGTTGTGGAGCGTTTTGATTTCTTTATAGCAAGCATAAGCACAAATTCCGAAAATCGGTTTAGCCTAATTTTTAAACATCAATTTCCCTAACGCTTCCACACAACACGACGTTTATTGTTCATCAAAATCTAAAACAACCCGTCCGTTCACGCCACACACAATTGCAGTGACACCAATATGCCGATCAATCGGGCGGCTGGGTGCTCTTCGACACGGTTGAGCGCTTGCATAATTTACCCAATTTATTGCCAATCATAACACAGTTTCCGGCCAAACTCGCCCCGACCAACTCGCGGCACGCACAATTACTCGGCACGCTACTGGTTTCAAGCAATGTCCGAAAAAAAATCCCTTCAAATAATCGGCTACCCACCCGAGAAGCAAGCGGGAAAGCCATCAAATGCCGGTTCCAGTATCACAATGCGCCGTGCTTAATTATTCATTGCATCGAAGAGCGGACAAAAAAACAGGCACAACCTCGCACAACCGTTACGCTCTACTCAGCCCTGCGTTATCGGATCAAATCATGCAACTATGTCATCGAGTGTCGTTTTCGGTGCGCCAAATTTAGCTCGCTCTGCATGAATAATTAATGCTACCGAATGTGCGATGACGAGGCGGTAAAGGCAACGGGAACGCAAGCACTTTTATTGACAGCAATATAATTCATCATTAATTTGGCATAATCGTGAAAACAATAGAATAATTAAAATGTTGAATTCTACGCCAAATCGTTCGGTACACTAAGCGGACAAGGTTGTGGGCATGTTTTGATGTGAAAGCTGCAATGGAGATAATATAATTAATATTGATGAATCGTTTCACGTACTGTTTGCCATCTGATAAGGGATAAGTGGAAAAATTTGTCAAATTTGATCAGAGAACGTTGAAAATGCCCACAAATCATGTGATCAGCAAGAGATCATACATGAGATAGGGATTGAAATAGTTTTAACGCTTTCGACTAATTCAGAATTAGTCATCATCACGCGAATATTTTCTTTGGATGTTTTCAATTTTGAACGCCTGAATGTATGCAATAATACGTAAAATTCAATAACAATATATTTCACTCTTTTGAAAACAGACACTATCTGTTAAAATAACTCAAGTTAGTTAACATTCAAGGTACACATTTATGTACCTTTATACATGGCTTATCTACATTGCTGCTTTTCTTTCATCTTCCATCACAGTAATTTGCTTTATCGAAAGCATCTTGACGTACGCTCGCTACCTCGTCCCAGCCACCTCTTCCATTTGAAGTGCGGCTTATCCGCCACTGCACTTACGTGCCTCAAGCGTGCACCAAACAAATCTTCGCCCGTCGGAAGCGACCGGGTAACGGCTAAAACCAACCGGTGGGGAAATTAATTTCCACCTGCTTCTGCTCCTTCGCTCCACATGCTCTTTCTCCTTCCGACATCACAAGCTTTCACTGCTCCTGCAGGCCGAGAAGAAAGCGCACCAGAAGTCAACAACGGCCACCAGCAACACCCAACAATAATGATCACGCCAATGCAGTAATGGATGTGAGCATTTTTTTTCCTTCCATCTTCCCGGAAGTGATCCAGGATGAAGTACCTCTGACACCCGGAATACACTCACTCGCATGTGTATGTGTGCTGCTACACTTTTATCTTCATCCGGTTCTGGTCCGACAGCAGATATGTGTTCGTTAAAAACGAGAGAAAATAATCACAATACACACAGGGCCCACAGCTTCACTTCAACTCCATTTTCTTGTTATCGTTGATGGAAAACGAGAACATTCCCGGGGAAATGGTGGGGGGAAAGCATGGAGCTTTCCGGTTAATATTTTTCATTCATTTTGTTTGCTCCGTTTGACATGCTTTTGTGCCACACAAATACACACATTGTACAGAATGTGGAAGAAGAGTAGACCACTCGTGTGGATGAAATCTACTTCATGTCACAGCGAACTCGCACACACTCTCGCACGCACGTACAAGGTGCTGTGTGTTTCATTTTTCATCCAGCAAACATACGAAACTGTGCATTATTTTCGTTTACATTTGCGAGCAAAATGAACGACCCGTACCCCGCATCGTACGCTCCATCGAGCCTGATCCGAGCCTTTCTTCAGCTCGTTAAAAGGAATTATGCATCCGCTTATGGTTCACCATGCCTGTGCTTTCTCCTCCCTTCCATGTCGTACCATACGGTGGCTCGCTGTGCCTTCCGAAATTCGTCACAAAACAAATATTACCCTTCACTGCTGCTAGACGAAAAGACACATCCAACGAAGAGCAGAACGTTGGAAATAGCACGAATCGGTTTGCAATGATAATGAGACCGAGTTGCTCCATTTGCTCAACGGTCGAGAAATCTAACCTCCTCGTATGAACGCAGCATTCGCAACTGGGCAACCCAAAACCCCTACCCCGGGCGGAGTTCAACAACCCTTAGGGAGAATGATTTTCGCAAGATGAGCAGCTCCTGATGAATATGATTAATGAGTAAATTCGTCAACGCCTGTATTAGGTTCTCCTTCGCTGTATCTCTCTGTCTCTCACACGCTCCCATTCTCATTGGAAGCTTTCAATATTCTGCCTTTCCAAAACGAGCGAGAAAATGAAACATTGTGCTTAGAATATGCAACGAGCTAGAACTCTGTGCGACTGTGGCACAGTATGGAGTAGTAGCAAAAAATGAACACCTTCAGCACCAGGATGCGGCGCACGGATGATTGCGAGCGCAATGATAGGAAGCGTACGTGGAAACGTTTCATCCCCCGGTGCTAGGGTGTCACTCCGATGCCGGGTGCTTCAAGCCGCTGGCACGCCAAGAGTAATGACTTATTTAATATGGAAAATTATTCACAAGCTTGACGCTCCGCCACGCCGCCAGTAACAGTGGCGCGTGTAGATGAGCCCGCATTGCTACAGGAATGAGACAGCTCAAACGAAACAGACAAAGAGAGAGAGAGAGAGAGAGAGAGAGAGAGAGAGAGAAAGTAGGAGGGAGTGAGAACCAAAGCTTGCTTTTCCTTCAGCGCCAAGGTAAGGATGTGATGTGTCTCATGATAATTGCTCTAAAATTTCTTC
This sequence comes from Anopheles epiroticus, assembly GCA_000349105.1. Taxonomy (NCBI): domain Eukaryota; kingdom Metazoa; phylum Arthropoda; class Insecta; order Diptera; family Culicidae; genus Anopheles; species Anopheles epiroticus. The sequence goes on along the minus strand of KB671953.1, from coordinate 1,230,952 downwards.
TAATTGATCTCGTTGTGCTGGTGGATACAGCATACCCTTGTGAAAAGAAAGCTCGTTACGTTGTTTTCCCGGTCACGGCAATGGAATGGGTGTGGAGGAAAAACTGAAAACTGTTTCGCTAATTACAGTGTGCCGGATTAAGATGTATGATGGTAAAAACATTAATTATGAGGTTGAGGTGAATCGTTGCAACACTTTCCAATTATTGCTCAACAATGTTCATTGTTATTTGTACCACGAAACCAAACCATATTGTGGATTTAGAAAATGTAATTGCACAAAGAACAGCTGCAAAAAAGTTCAAAAGAATATACATGTAGCACTTAAAAAGCATATTAAACTATAAATCAATCATCTTCACATAAGCATTGCATGCACCTCAAAGCTGAAATCCTTCTCGATTTCATACGAAAAATCACCACCAAAGTAAATATCGTTCCCTTAATGATATTAACTCGTGCCCATGGAGCTACCTCGTAAAATAAACCTATAAAATAAACTTTTCTATCCACGTGCACTACCAAAGCGGATAAAGCACAAACACCGATAAAACCAGAGACTCCTACTGCTGGGACACAAAACACGACAAAAAAAAAAATGAAAAAAAACCTACACCTACACAAGGTCAATGTGAATCAATTTTAAATGATAATACGTCCCTACCCAAGGATCAGGCGCAACACAGGAACAAAATGAGTTGGGAGACAAAAAAACGAGAGCGAAATAGAAAGAGAAAAGTTTCACCCGCTCATCTCACTGCTGCACTGCTTTTACTACCTTCCCCAAACGCCGCACTGTCATCGATTTATTTACGACCATCGTCGGATCAGCCATCAATTTAAATCTATTCGCAACCGTTTTTCTTCATCGCACGACAAATCCCTTGATCGCGTTTGAGTGCAACATAAATTCTCCTTCCCTCGCAAATCCGTTCCTTTTCTCATCTCATCATCCGTAGAGTTTGTGCTTCCTCTTCGTATCTGTGTTTGTTAGTTCTTTAACTGAACAGTAAAAGTTCCGCCAAGCATTGATCAACTGTGCTGCAACCGGTAGAAAGAAATCACCCAAATGAAAATATAAGGTACGATAGAAACAACTCACCAAACGAAAGCTGTTTTTGCTATAAAAAGCAAAAGTATAATAGAGAATAAATGTATAAAAAAAACCCCACTGAAATGAAGTGTGTGATGAACCAAGGGCTTTGAATGATCTCTTACGACATAATTTGTATGCAGCACCGGACGGACGAACGAAAGAAATTCGCTAAGCTAGTCACCGACCAGAGAGCTCTTTAAAAGCGAAGGTGTGTGAGTGGCTGAAGCTTTTTTTTTCGTGCTCCTCTCTGTTTAGTAACAAACAAAAAAATCCCATTAGCCTAAGAACGCTCGAAGCAGACGAGCTTGCAAAAGATGCAGCAACAAGCATCAAACCCCTTATAAGTCGTTGAAATATGTTTTGCGTTTTTTTTCCTCCAGAACGAAATGGAAAGATAAAAATAGAAAGAAAAGCCAATGATGGTCACATCACATGGAATTTAAATAAAACCCTTGCTACACCCGTCTCAACTGACTGCATCGAAGCGAACGAACGTACGCAGCCGAACCCATTTCAAGAACCACCAGGCGTCTCCATCACCGCGTGAGCTGTTACGATGGATGACTATCGGGTCGTAAACTAACTGCACTGCTCAATTATGTGATCTAAGATTGAAAAATACTAAACTTTAGAAAGTTTACATGCTAGTGGCCATTTGCCATTAATACAAATAGTTCAAACCGAACAACATTACTACATGACAGTAGTAAAAGACACTATCTTACATTCATTCCCGCTAGGAATATAAAGCCATTTTCTGATTGAAAGTGTAAGATAAAAGATCTATTCCAAAAAACTCAATACGCTCCCCCTATAAACTTAAAATTATGGAAAATCATTTCATTCACTTCTCCTTTCCATCCTCAACCAAGATCAAACGGAACGGGTGCCACACGCACGTACTTTCATCGCCGTAACGTCTTATTCCATTTCTCCTCATTTCTAGCGCAATTCAATCAGGTTTCTTTTTCTTTTTGTCTCAAACATTACACCACACACTCCATTCCAGGCACAAGCTAAACACTGAAAAAAAAAAATATACGTACAACGTAAAAAAGACCTCGTCGCAAGCTCGGTTCGGTGATTCCCATTTAAAAGCACGGTAATAAATCAGGATTTCCCGATGGAGCGACATTCTGTGCTCATTTATAATCTTCGTTTTCTGGTTGTGCTTACCTTGTGCTTCACGCTGTGATTTCTTACCGTACCGCAGACTTAGTTTGCTTCTATTTTGTTGCTTTCGCTCAGCAAGGTTAACCATTACCTAGTGATGACATTTCAGTCCTGACTTTTCCATTCTGCCTTGCGTAATCTCCTGCCGGAATTGATGGTAATGCTACTGCAGTTGGAGATGATGGTTGCCACAAATCGTAATATGACGAGAATAAACAATGCGGACAAAAATCCAGCTGATATTTAACTGATTTTTGGTGCATTGAAGACTGAAAAATAAGAACAAAACAATAAAATAATAGCAATTCAAACAACTAACCATAACATAGCATGTTTTGAAGAATAAACCAATCGACACCAAAATATGCAAATACCCTTAAAGGACCATTAAACGGGGAAATCAAATTACACATTTCGCTCTGACACTAATGGCACCCTTGATGGTGCTTTCATGTTACCTCAAGCAAAGTAGTCTATGTCGGTGACGATGGCGATTAAGAATCTTAAGCAATGAAAGTCGCAAGCAAACCGAAGAAAGGATAAAGAGACAAGCAAGGGAAAAACTAAACCAAACGATGCTCGCAAACGGCATAACGATTTTATAATAATCATCGAGATGACGGTCAAGTGACCGCCATTACATTTGATGATTGCGTTTTTTTCATTTTAATTTGCATTTGCTTCTCCCTATCGCCCTGGCTCTGAACTGTCCGGTATGTGGATAGGAACGTTGCGGAGATGATAATATCATCTTTATGATGAGTAAAAATGGATTTAAGGTGAAATTGTAACATGTATACACGTGGTTGAAGCTTCAAGCTGGAACACAGATGCTTGAATCACAACAAAACTATTTTTGTCACATGCATTTTTTATAAACAACCTAGAACAGAAAACTAATATTTGCATACCTTTAGGCGCTTTACATGCAATTCAAACAGAAATGAATTTAAAATATGTAAAAAAATGTCAAAGACCACAGTTCTAGCATCCAACAAAATGTAACGTTCTGTGTACACACACACTGCCGACCACAGACCTTGCTCACATCCCCCTCACCTGTGTAATCAAATTCTACAAAACAATTTCTAAATTAAATTTTAATTTCCAACTACAACCAACTTACCCCGGTCCAGCACCGCTCACCAACAATCTCATTCCCATTCAATCGTTCAACCCCTTTCCAGTCAGCATTTGCTGGGTTTTCATTCGAATTTACTTCCCGAAACCCAAAACTTCCTCATTCAAAGCTACTCGACCGGAATCGACGAATTCGACGGAGCAGGCAGCTCGCTCGTTCACTTTGGCCACGTTCCGCCCGCTTGCCGTTGGCTGCATTCCAGATGGTTTCACTGTAACTGTTAGGCGGCAACAGATTAAAACACATTATCGACTAAACCCCATTCCACTCGGTTTACGGTTGCCGGTCAGCTAGCGATTAACGGATCCACTTCCCTCGGGCTTCTATTTTAGAATCCACTCGACGTTTCACTTTTCGTTAGCTTAAAGGTAGTGCCCTTCTATTTTTTTGCTTGTACTTCGCCACTCGAAACAGTGTTCAAACGAAACTTCAAACAAGCTGAACGATTGTTTTTCTGAGCATCCCAATTTTGAGACGAGCTTTTTTCTTCCTTCTCTCGTTTGTCGTTTGACGCTTTTCCCATCGTTTGTTGTGGTTATACAGGGTTTGCGCTGTATCTGGGTTTGCTGGCCGCATGTCCAATCCCTTCAGGCGTTCGTTCGCACTCACACCAATGACTCTTGCGCAAAGTCATTAGTTTGATGTCCTCGGCAGTGGGCAATAATCGAAAACAGCGCACAGCACTTATCGCTCTTTGCTTATGTGTGTTTCTCACACTCCCAAGCATGCACGGGCCACCATGAGTCTGACAATCACTGCCAGCTCAATCCGGTTGCAATGAAGCACAGGCACACTCACACACAACGCCATCGCGGCCATCAATAAAATGGGAATCGCACTCCACGGAGTGCGAGACGCGAACTCGTTTCCGTTATCTGCGCCATACGAAGGAAGGTACGACTTATGAGCCTTGCGTCTCATCTGCCTGCCGGGCCTTTCTCGTGCGAGTTTCCGTGTGGGCATTGTTTTTGGCGTCGATTTCCCTTCAGGAGGGTGAGGAGGCATTCTTTTTTTCAACGCGAGTGTTTGTGGTGCTACTGTCTTTTCTTCTAATTCGGTCCTCCACTGGTTCCCTAGAGCGCCGGTTCGTTGCTGCAACTTTTCCAATTAGAAATCGAAGCTAAAGTTTGCGATCCTATCAGGTCGGGGTGTCGTGTCGCTTTTTCTTGCTGCCTTTTCATACCCATTTTGCTTTCATTCCTCTATCGCCTTTTTTTCTCTTCAGCTGATGTCAAACGAGGCAGCAGAAAGTCATGAGATTACACTCCACGTGGCATGCTCTACAACGGGCAGAAGGGAGACGTCTTTCGCCTGATGAGCCTCATAAGAAACATGACCAACGTACGTACACCGGAGCTCTCACTAGTCGGCTCACCCTTCACCCCAAAGGTTAAGCTCGTTGATGCAATAAGGGTGAGAAAGCTCACCAGCATAAGGAGCAAAAGACGTGAAAGATAACGAATGTTTTGCGTTCCTTGTTTCTAGTTTATGGCAGGAAGAAAGAGTACAAAAAAAAAACAGCGAAAAACTTTTCCTTCCTATATTCCTTTGCTCGCTACAAAGGGATTGAAAAGAAGAGCAAGGAATTGACTATCAAAAGGCCAACGTCAGATGCCAGAAAGTGAAGAGCAAACCGGTTCTCCTGCTCACTCCCACCAACCCCGCCCGGTACAGTGCGGAGAAGTGGAAAATGAATTTCATACAAACATGCATCAATCACTCGCAGCGAGCGAGAGTCGGCTGAGTCTCGGCCGTTAGGCTCGGGCACTAACGAACCTCGGCGTTTGGACTAGTTGAATTAGTGCTTGGCTATGGTAGAAAAGTTTCAAAACTACTTGCACCTCAAAGCCGGCCCCTGTCGTGAGTCAGTCAGCCGTCACACAAGGACGGCATTGGCACAGGCCCCAGCGCCATGGCAGTAATTTGAAGTACATACACACACACACACCGCCGCACACGCACACTCACTATCTCTCTTAGGAGCGAATGGATTGGAAAAGTCAAGTAGAGGAGAAAATTGAACTTTTCTTCCGATTTGCTGCGGCCATTGCGTACGCAGTCGGATGCTTTGCCCTTTTCTCGGCTTTTGATTTGTGTGCCGGGCCTATCTTGGCAGCGAGCATCACAGCTGGCTGTACACTCACCGAAGATCTGCCTGCCAACCGATCGATCAAAGTGTGCGTCGTAGCGTGTGTTGAAGGGTGTGCGTACAAGGGAAGAGCGGTTTCATGCACTCCTCGCCTCAAAAGTGTAGTTCAATGCTGTGTGCATTTTAATTAAGATTGTTTCACGATAGAGGGCGCCGCAGGAAGTGGTAGACAAATGAGACGTTCTAATTTTATACTCTTATATTTGATATAGATGACATGCTTTTTATAGCCATCGAATAATAAAACTACCTAATAGTGAAATATCAAAATTTCATAATCGGTGTGCACCAACAACAAATCGTCTTTGGCACTCAATATGCTGGTGCTCTTTGCACAAATTTTGTTTTTCTATTCTCCTGTTAAAGTTTCTTAGGGTTCATGTATATTTCCTTTGAAAACTACGTTAAAAAGTATAATTTGATTTATTTAATTCTCAAATCAGTTAATTAAACTCTATGGTTCAATTCTGCAAATAGAAATTTTACCTCTTTCAAACCTAGCCCTGACACGACGATCCCACTTGCCTCCTCTCTTTTCGTTGTCCGTGACTAATGGAAACAAGATAAAAGTTTTCTAATTGTATTTTTCACACTGGTCGTTCGCCGTCCAAGCGCGGGCTGCACTTTCTTCTGCTGCCAGTCGACCAAAGGACGACTTTCGAAAAGGGAGTTTAAGGTTTGTTTGTTTCTGGTCTTTTCCGCCGTTCGTTCGCCGTTCGTGGTGCCACAAACTTTTGCCCTGTTTATATAAACTTGAACGCTTACGTTTCGTGTGCTTCGGGGCTTTAGATGAAGCTTTCGTTTTGGTTTTATGTGCCCTTTTTCCTTGGTCACCTTCAACCAAACGACTAACCGAATGCAAACGAAAACTCTGTAATCTTTACAACGTTAAAAGATACTTTTCCGCGTGAAGTGAAGCTTTTCTCTCATAAAGATGTTTATTTATATTTGAACTATCACTTTTATTTGTTATTGAACTCACCCAAGCGAAAATGAACAAAGCACCCAACAAAACAACGTACCTACATAAAAATCACATTTCAATTACAATGTCAAACCATTAAAATACGGACAATCGCTCGTGCTCCAGCACAGGGTTGTGCAACCAACCAAAAGTGGATCAAATTATGTGCACGAATGCGCAATAAACGAAGAGAATAAAATTCATTATGAACTCTACCACTCACCGCCCAACGCTCACCTGTCCCACGGGTGGTAACAACCACCTGCTGAACTGGGCAACTTTTCGTCCACTGCCACTGCTTTCCATACACTGCCTACAACAGGCAATGATCAGCAGACCCCTGGAGAAAAATTATCATCACCATCGCCGCCCCAACAAACCAACGAAATCACTCTCCCTACATCATTCCCCTCGCTATGCCCCTCGCAAAGGTGATGTTAATAAAACGGATCATGCTACGGTGAGGGTAAAATGGAAAATGTTTCTACTCTCTCACTCTCTTCCCTCCTCCAGCGGGCCGCTGATAAAGCATGTTAATTTTCCACGCATAACTTGTGCCATCATCACACTCCATCACGCCGTCTAAGGCGAGGATTTGCGTCAGCTCTGCAAATTGTGTCCGGGGAGGATCAAATGTCAGAAAGTTAGAGGTGAAACTTTTCCTTCACCTACCCGGCCGCGGATACCACGGGATACGGCATTCTATTCTGATGAGTGAATTATGTCGCAACAAAGCACAAACCGTCGGGGTGGTGCGAGCGTCTTCTGCCACGAATGGAAATGCAAATTTACACCATACGCCGGGCGATGGTGCCACAGCACGGTGGCTGACCGGTAACCGGTGGTCAATTGTCAATTGCAAACTTTTTAACAACCTTCCCCACCCGGCTAGGATGGTCAAAGGCCTCATCTTCTGGGAGGATTTGCCCCTGTCGGGTTGAGTTTATACTTTGCCGTAAAGCGGAAGTTTCGTGCTTCCTGTTGCCGTGTAATAAGCCGCCGTCAGCTTGCCTTATTGAATATCTATCGATGAGTTCAGCGACCGAAAAGCATCCTTAACGGCACGGCAGCAGTTGTTTGTTACAAAATGCTTCCTCTTCTTGCACAAACAATATGTTGCCTTTTGTGGGAGATGCGCTGTGATAGATGTGGTTCTTTTTCCAAGAACAACACAATGAAGACACATTGGGCCATTGCCTTTTGCCCATTTCCAACTACTCGATAGGCCTGCCAGCCGCCTTGACAGCAGCTTGACATGCTTTTTTTCTTGGTTGGCACGTGCACTGTCGGACCAGGCAAGTCTAGGGCAAGAGGTTCCCAGAGTGGGAAGAAGGTGGTCGGTTGGATCAGCACATCTGCAACCCACAGCCAGCCCCTGCTGGCCGACCGGGATTGCCCGTTTAGCCAATTTTAATATTGCCCACTCGAAGGGAAGCCTTCACTCAATGATTAATAAAACTTTACGACGGAAGCATTTTTGAACAACTTTGCTGCCCTAAGTATGGCGAGTATGGTGGCTTCTGCCGGCTGGTTCTGGCCTTTGTACTGGCCCTATTTTTTCTCTCTCTCACGGGAAAACCAATGGCCCCCATCAGTGTAGCATGAAAACTTTGCGATAGCGTTAGAACTACGTTAAATCAACAATTTTCAATGCCATCGAGCAGCTTCTTGAGCACCGTCGGCACGCTGTACCGTTGGCGTTCCTTGATGGGTTTTGGAATTTGTATTGATTTTCGATTGAAATATGCTACAAAAATGGTGTGTACCGTTTCGTGCCAATCTTGGTGGAAAATCCCTCGCGTTAGGAGCGCGTGCTGGCCAGCATCTGTTACGCCAATCCACCGTGATGGATGATTTTGATGAAATGATTTTGTTTCTTCGGAAGCGGCTCCGGACAGTTCACATTAATCAAAACCCCTGTAAGGAAAGAATGTAAAATTTCAATTTTGAGTTTCATCGGTTGCTAAGCAGCTTCACTTTTTGAAAGGTGCTCTAAATATTTTAAATTTTTAATTCATACCATTTCTTTCATCCACAGATCCTTTTTTGCTTTTTCTTTTGTCTTTTGGCTCACTCAATTTGGCTAACCCGTACGAATCATGTATTGCAAACCATCAATACTGCTTCGTTCACGTCAACGAGCTTGCGTTTAAAATTCTATGCACCACCCGTGTCCGGTGGAATTTCAATTTTAATGAGCTCCACCCTAATTCCACAAATTCTAGCGCCCGTCTGCACCGGTCGTTGGCGATTTAATAAACCTCCGGCACTGGACCAACTCAACGAAAACCGGTCCCTTGGATCGATTATAAGCCTCTGGCGGTAGCTCGTTGAAAGCTCGTCCATTATGAGAGGCATTGAAAATGACGCTGACAAGAAAACGTTACTACTATTTATTTCAATGACTTTTCGAGGAAATGCTTCGTAACACTGCTTTATAAAAACAGCTGCATTCTTGTTAAACGAGGAAACATTTTTCGTACTGGTGCTACAGACATTTTGTGGAACGAGTAAGACTAATGACTTGTTTTCATATACTGAGTGCGTTTCAAGTTGGTTCATTAAGGAAAACGTCCGAAAGTATGCAATATACTTTACATGTTCTTCTTCATCACTGAAGCTAATCCTAATTTAATGTAAGCTTTGAGACTGATTTACAACTGGCTAAAGTTTAAATAAGTAATAAATCATAAAGTTTTTCAAGAAAGTATTCTCTAATTTTAATTTACATTAACTCTTTTTATAATGTGTTTAACTACTGATGATCATGCGTTTTCTTTCGCAGATAAATAATATTAATATAAGGTGCATTTTGTAACCAAAATCAGTCTTCTGCGGCCTTTTGCTGTATTAAGTACTCCACGTTCAACCGAGTAACTTTTTTATGCGATCTATATAAATAAACAAAATACAAAAAATACCGCATAGTACATTTTGCTACCTTGTTAACCTCCACTGCGTATGCGAACAATTACCTCACTGCTTACACCGACACCTTCTCGCCTTGAGCTGCGTATGAACAGAGAGACCAAGTGCCTTGACAGAAGACCGGTGCTCTATTATCTTTTGCTAATTAATGGTGTTTTAATGAACCTTTTATTCGTTTAAGCAAGCCATCCGATACCGTAGCCACCGTGCAGCTCATGATTATTTATACTGTTTAATGAGTAGGTAGTGGGCTGAACGGCGAGAAAAAAATCGATCCCACCATCAGCTCGAACAACGTTCGAACCGCATCGCTGGCTGCTCACCAACGGCTCACACCATAAATCGGCCAGTTCGTTCGTTTTACTGCGGTGACAAATATGGTAGCTTTTCTGGCCCTCTTTCCCCTTTGCCGCTTTCCTCGCTGAGCAGAAACAAAGAACCATTTTTGCCGTACAATTATTTTTTGCTTCGTTCCATTTGCCACGCTAGGCTTGCCCGACGCTGTAAGCTTAAGCATCGTAAATTACTCATAATTTCACCATCCCACCCGATCTACCTGCCTGCGTCTGTCGCTTTTGTTGGATTTTCGCCCAATAAAAAAATTGTGCGAACGCTTTGAGACACTCGCAAAGAGCGTAGTGGTATTAACATAAAACAAAGAACGGAAACAACGCCAGCAAAACAACAGCAGGAAAATCGTTTATTGTTATGTTTACTGATCTTGCCGCCTCAATTTATTGAGCATTTTAAAAGGCTATCCACCCGCTATCAATACGCGGCAGCAGTAGCACACGTCGCTTGCAAAGTGATGTGCGCTTTTGGCCCTCGGTCGAAAATGCGTCCATTCGCTTCCTTTTGTGCGTTTACTTCCTTTTGCAATCATGTTTGCCCGCAACCATAATTATATTTCCAATGATACCCAATTCACGAAACCGTTCTCCCATTCTTCATCCATCAGCTACGTCCGGCTCGTTGCATATCAATGGCTCATCGTTGGTTGAATTAACCTTTTTTTATTCCACTTTTAATTTTGCAGCTTTCCAGGCTTCCACAATTGTCACTGCTATGTAAAGGTACTCTGGATCCGCACGGGAAAGACAATAACAATCCCCTTTGCCTGCTCCATCCCGTAGCTGTATAATCGCTCGTTATGGCTGTATATATTTTAAAATTTTTCGCAACAAAAACATTGTTAAAGTTAATGATCATCGATGAGTTAATATGAACTGAATGGTTTTTCAAATGATATATTTATGACCACCGCAGAAACCGGAGAATGCATCGGCAATGCACCGGAGAATTTGCACAGCTAGAAAACTAATTCCTGACAATTGCCTTTAAAAGTTGTCATTAAAACATAATAGTTGTGCAAAAATAAATATATGAAAATAAACGAAACAAAACAATGTTCTTTTGCAATAATCATCCTTAGTTTGTATGATAGTTTTCAGAATTTTAAACTATGGAATAATCTGACTTGGGAAGAGATTCAAACTGGCCAACATAAAATTATGTAGCATGCTAAGAACTAAAGACATCTAAATACGTGGAAAACTCCTCTACTTTTTAACTTTTTATCCATTGGAATTATTTTTGTTGATATTGGGTCGTAATCTAAGAATTTATTTGTGATGCCAAATATCTTTTTTTTTAATTGCAACATAAATCTTCATCTTAACAAATTAGGCTAACGCAAAAACAAATAAATTTTGCATACTTTCAGGAGTTAAATTCGATAAATATAGTAAATGGTAAGAAATAATATTTTTATTTTGTTGGTAGGAGTAAGGTTTATTTCTGTCTAATTATTACAAATTATTTTGTAAAGTGCAAAATCTTACATTCGTATAAATAGAAAATATAATTGAATAAACCTGCAATGACACTTCCAGCCATGAGACCTTCCGAAAGTGTTCGATAAGTTTTGCTATTTTATACACCCACCAAGCGTTTGTTCTCGTTGCTCAATTATACGTCTTGTGCCTTAATTGAAGAAAAGCCACCGTAAGGTCATGCCACAATCTATGCTCCCGTACCAGAAAGCTCCCGTACCAGCCCGCTCAGCTAAGCAGCAGTGAACAGCAATTTGCAATCGTACAGATTATGGAACCAAATAAGCATATGTTTATTTATTTGCCGTTTGTATGTAAATCATAATGGCTGCCACCCACTTAAAATCGGCACCGTCTTCCCTCTCCCACTTCACCGTCGGCGGCATTTCACAAGCACAATGGCTAAATTATGCATTGTCAACTTTATGCAAAGACTCACTGCACGTTGCCGCACTCAGCCCTGGCCACGATACTATGAGTCGCGCAAATGGAAGCCAAACTAAGCCTTCCGTACGAATGCACCCGAATGCTCCGTGCGTAACCGGGCTTTCGAGCGTAATAAGAAGGCTTTAAACGCAACCCCTTTCGCATTGCCCCCTTTCCCCCCCCACTGTCCCCCTTCAAACATACGGCTGAGCCAAAACTTTGGTGTCGCATTGCCAACGCACAGCGTAGCGCTCGGAGTGCCTTCCGCCCGGCGTGTTGTGGCATTTAGCGCACCCGGACCATATGATCGGCTGCCCCGGCTGCCCATTAACATAAGCCCGAAATAGCGTTCAGCCGGGTGAGCATCATCAGCGCCAGCACCATCAGCATCAAATCTGAATCGCAAACGTTTCATTCCGAATGCAGTGCCCGGTACGGCGGTATGGCGCGGTGAGCAAGTAGCTGGGGTAACACAAACATGGAACGAACCGCCTGGATGTGGACGCGTAAAATGAGCGCTAACATCGTCAAGAGAGCTATCGGGCGAGGGGAAAATGAATTCATTAAACTTTGCCCTACCGAGGAGTGTGGGGTGTCGGGTGTCGGAAGTGACAGCTGAAGTTGTGCCTCAAGACGTAGATTGCTTGTACTCATTAACTCAGTTGAACAAGCGCTTCTTAACGAACGGCATACGGTTAGGCATTAGTTAATCCTTCACTCTAACTGCTTACAGTTTTATGGTGCAAAACGAATGTTTTATTTTTCATTCAAAGCAAACATTTGCAACGAAATGTTGAAATATTTTATTTTACCCCTGAACGACAGATCTGTTCCACTTTGTCCAAAGGAATCAATCCAATCTCATCTAGTTCCATGCTTCCTTCACTATCACTTACCGAAATGACATCATTATTGGATGCTGGTGCCACACTCAAACCTCTAACCGAATCAAATTTCTAAAGATGACATGACGACCCAGTCTAACGCCATCGAAACCAGCCAGCATGACCGGGACGTGTCTTCGGCTACGTTCCCTTGCCGTACGCACAAAGTGTTCCCGCTCCACTGCCCGGAAGCTGCAAAAATCAACGCTTCAACAATGTACGTTTGTCCGTACCATTTCATTCAACGTCCCGGGCTAACTGCAGCAGCCCGGTCGTCCTCTTGCCGTATCAACGTTGCACGGTACGCACTGCCTTGCAAGACGCAGCAGCGCTAAAGGTATTATGACATCATTCGCCCGCTGAATCCTCGGGCGCACCAGTTTTGCCGTGCTCAAGTAGATATCCGACCCGTCCCGAAAATACGATCCGTCTGCGTCCATTTTAACTGCATCAACCGCAACGCCGCAAAATAAACAGCATCAGCAGCCGCAGCAGTGGCCAGGCTTGTGAAGACGACGACGATGCTGATGATGGTGATGAGCGTGACGTCGGTGATACTGCTGACTGAAACGTAGGCCCTCCTTTCCACCCCCCCTCTCTACCGCTGGTTCGATTTCTCAGCACAGTGGACAAAACACACGACAAACGAACTGCTGCCTTGGGAATGTGGTCCATTCTCACACTCTATTCCTTTTTTCATACTCTCTCTCTCTATCTCTCTCTCTCTCTTTCTCTCCTTCTCTCTTTCTTTTCTCACATTGTAGCTAAAGAGCGTTCGGCTGCTTCGTCGTTTGGCATTGTTGTGCTGCTGCCACCGACACCAGTGAAGCAGAAAACTGCATCAGCATTTATGAATTCTCCTCTCAGCCGTAACGATATATATTGGACGTCAAGTTTAAACAGCTGCTGATTGAACTTCCTTTCCCGTTCGGAAAGCTCACATACTCATCCCGGGGGGGAGGGGGGGTGGGTGGATTTTTTAGGGAGGAGAAGGACAGCGCATGGCTTGTTAAATGGTATGGGTTCACTGCAGAGAAGGGGTCCAACGTCAATCAGGCAATGACAAAATCGAATCTAAAGAGGGCCAGGATACCGACCAGGGCCGTTATGTGAGAGGGACCGATACACTGCACAAGTGGGGTGGAGCAATAGAGAATCTTTAGGGAAGCGCAAACAGTCGACCTGACAGAGTAACTTTTACAGTAAGTTCGAAACTGTATTACTCATTGTGTACGTGCTTTGCAAGTGCTCTGGTGATAATAGTGATAAACATAGCGATAGTATCAATATACTTGATTTATTTATATTTCTAATTGGAATTGGTTAATTTTGATGTGACAAAAAACCATCTCATTTTAAAAGTTTTAACTTTAAAAACAAGCTTATATTGCACATGAGCTAACATCTGAAATAATTCTTATATATAAGAATATTATAAGAAAACAAAATTGAATGTTAAGTTCTGGTATTCGTAATAGACTTTTAAAAATTTAATAAATTGTATTAATTTTGGATTTTACATTACATTTCATAACATCGAAAATATCGGCAAATCAAATACAATAGAAGACAACCATTTGTAAAGAAATCAATTAATTACATATGAGATAAATTTGCTTCGTCATGTGGCCTTATGAAAATGTAAAATAATTTTGAGCGAATCGTTTCGAATGTAAAACACTCATATGGTAAAATAAAGAACTATATTTGGGAGTAAAATTTCAAAGGCAGGAAATTATTTAATAAAATACTCAGATAGCGTTTCCAAGTCTTTTTTACGCTTCAATAATATTTTTGTGCTAATTCAACTTAAAATAAATAAAAACCTCAAGATGAAATCAACATTAGTTACCAAGCTGTAGTAACAATGCTGCTCTCAATAGAATCGCACTGTACCAGTCCAGCCACCAGCCAAGTGTAACGAAAAAGCAAAAAAGGTTCCGCACCCAGCAAAAGATAACAAACAGCTGCACTCACACAACAAAGCGCAGCAACACACTATGCACATGCACTTCACGCAAGGAAAAGGATAGAAAACGCTCCACATCAGTAGCGCGGCAAAAGGGGGAAGTAATCCAAACTAAACTGACTGTGTAAGGAGAAAGCAAGAAAGCATGCAAGCGACAACTCCACCAACTGCACCCGAACCGAGAGTGCATCAGCATCTTTTTTCTTTGCTTTTGTTGAAGCTTACAAAAAAAAACTAAGGAAGACTCCATTCGAACTCCATTCAGGCCACCCGACTCAACATCAACACCGCCAACCGACAAACGGTTCAACCTTCTTTACACTTTCCCTTGCACCAGCGGCCCTTTCGCTGCCCCACCGTCAGGTGATCGTTACGGTTTGCTGCTACCGTTTGGTGTACAATTTTCGCAATCAAAAGTCGAAGCAGACACCCGGGAGCACAGCGTTATGATGACACACCATGGGACACACCTCGGCGGAACACGCTAGCGTCTCCGACAGCTCACCCCGCGCAATGCTCAAAAGCGAACACAAAATCTCATACATACAAGGCAAAAGGGATGCTAAATGAAGAAAGACCCGTTGCGGGGCCGCTTTTTTTCTCACTAAACTTCCTTTTTCCCGCCCGTTCTGCTCATTTGTCAGGGATTTTCCTTTCGATGGGCGAACGAAATTCCTTGCCCTCGATGCCACGGAAATCGATTCGGAAATGCAGCCCCTTTTGCTATGCACCGTAAAGCGCGCTGCATGAATTACCATTGAAGTGACACCATTTGCACGATATTTTGCTTTGTTCGCTTTCCGTACGTCCCGTACCCGTACGTTGAAACGTTTTCAATCGTTGGAGCTCGGGTTTCGGCGTCTGCACATGTCCACCCTCGGCCAAGGATTGCAATTGCCATGCACTACGTCTCCCCGCTTCGTGCGACAGCTCGTAACAGCATTCGATCAGTTCAGCAACCAGTCAAGAGGAAAATTGCTAAACGCTAGGGTGAATATTCTTTTGCAATGTGCCTGTCGGAAGGTTTTTGCCTCATGATGTGGTCGTGTGTCTTTACTATCTTCTCGGGAGAGCTTTTTTTTTGCACTGATCTATTTCGTCTAATGCCGTAAGTTAAATGGTACCCGAAGACTAGCAATGCAACGTCACCATGGTTCACACGCATCTTGTTCGTCTCGCCTCGTTCCCCCAGCATCTTCACGTGTGCCCGAAGACAAGGCCAGCATTCCAGCCCACCGTACCAGTAACAATGCAGCTAACGTACCGGAAAGCGAATCAAACTTGTCTCTCGGTTCAATGGATCGGCCGCTTCCAGCGCCCACATCGGTGGCTTTCGATGCATACCAATCATCCTGAGGCCGAGATCCACACTCCGTGTGGAGCGTTGACATGCCCGGGACTAGGGACGGTACTGGATGGCACCCGGATAAT
This sequence comes from Anopheles epiroticus, assembly GCA_000349105.1. Lineage (NCBI taxonomy): Eukaryota > Metazoa > Arthropoda > Insecta > Diptera > Culicidae > Anopheles > Anopheles epiroticus. The sequence continues at coordinate 1,214,960 of KB671953.1, read as the reverse complement.
CGGCTGTCAGGTGAGTGGCGCGTTAAATGAGCTGCAGCTACTATGCTGGCTCGAAATGGCCCCTCGGTTGAGTGAACTACAACGGGGAGGGAGGAGGTAGTTGATTCCCAGTTTCCATCGTTTTCCGGTTCGTTAGAAGCGTTCTAAACGTGGAATAATGCTCGCAGCAATGCCCTAACAAGATGTGCAGGGAGGTGTGAGCTTTGCACCAATTGGAAGAAAATATTTACATTATCTCTTTGCTGTGAGCTCATACGTACTCAAACAATAGATTCAATATTTAAAGTTTTTGAAAATTTTCTACCAATCTAGCATGAAGCTCACATTTTTATCCGTGAAAATAATTTTACCTCTTATATTGAAAAGCTACATCATTTCACCGAATTTTTAGTTCAAGGTAAACAATTTGACTTTTGTAATGCAGGTTGCATATTTTAAGGCTGATTACTCGCTATACTTCATTTTTTGTTGCTAGGTGTTTTATAAAAACGTGTTCTCACTATGGTACAGTCGTTTTTCAATACAGATTGCATACCTTCAGGCTGATACAAATATTCAATGTAAAATGCATCTGGATGTGCTTTACCTGCTGAAATGTCAAAAATACAAAGAGCATTGGCGTTATCAACCCAATTCGTGTCAATTTGTAAGTGGTAAGCATTATCTCAACGGAAATGACCTTATTACTCTACCCAAAACCTTTCCACTAACCAAAACGCTAGCCTTTTTATTCCCCGCAACTGGCGGTAAAATCTTTATCGTACTTTGCAATAATCTGCCAATAAAGCAGCACGCGCTATCGTCACTGCAGCCACCCTGGACTTGATTGAACGATTTTTAAATCTTCCACCACTATCATCAATCATCGATCGCCCAAAGCCCCAACCGGTTGCCAATAAATCGATCCGTAACTGCCCGAGCGCAGTAAAATCTTATCACCGCTGTGGCGGCGCATCACCGCACACCAACGGCGATGGTTAGCATAAAACAGATCAGCAAACAGCCACACATACTCCAACACACACATACACACACATATGTTCTTTTTAGCATGTGGTATAAAAATCACTGAGCCAGAAATATGTTTGATGTGCTTTCCGAGCTCGCACCGAATGCCCGAAAACACCGGGCAATGAGCGAAGGTCTTATAAACAGCTACCAATGGCCCATGATAAACCCATAAATTCCTTCCATTCAGCATACGCAGCACTTATCCCATCCTCATTCTACCGCAACAAAACAAACCAATGAGGAAAACCATGTAAATCCCCATACATACACACGCGGAGCCCCAGTCTTGACGAACCGGAATCGATCTGATGTTCAACATGCTTTCTTGGAAATGGATCCATTTTTCCTACGTTGTGAAAGTTCACCCCCTGCCCTGCGTTGAGCTCACCTCTCATCCATGCTTCCAAATCTGCACACGTGTGTGGTGGCCCGTGGCACGTGATAGGAAGTTAATCGAAAATTAAACGTGCATTGTAAGCCCTCCATCACGTCAAAACAAGATTCAATGATGCGAAAGACAAAAAAAGAGAGATATATATAGCGAAAAGCGAGGAAGAGAGAGAGAAAGTGATAAACAACATTAACCGAAACCTTGAGCACTTCTAATCTGTCTCGTTCCCTCCGGAACGTCGCAACCTTCTTCAATCACTGTAAACTAAACAAAATAAACGGTCGTCACAGTAGCAAATAAATCTTTAGGCCCCTGTTCCTAGCGGGTGCTGTCCCGGCTGCCCCGCCACCCCGTCGGTTGCTATCAAACGGTCAGCTAAATCATTCGAGTGCAAATTTCCTTCCTAAAAAAAACGATCCGAACCTGATGGTTTCGGGAAATCGGGACAGAATGTATCGTGCAAAATGTTGCGCTCGCTTTATTTACGGCCCTTTAAAATTCATCATTTGTTCAACTTATAAATTGTGCGCCAGGATAGCCCGGGAGTGCCTATCCATTTTTCACCATCCTATGATTGATTGGGTTTCTTCCGAGCGGGCAGTCAAGCGTGCAGGGAAATGTTTTTCCTCCCGACTTTATTTGTTTTCTTTGCTTTTTGAAATGGTAAGGATCATGTGCAGAAGGTATCGAATAGATGGTTCATCATGTTTGCTGCGTCTTTAAGAAAACAACTGTGAAGAAAAACACAAAGAACTAAAAATGAATCCATCTACCGTGTTATGGATAGCACCTGATGTTTGAAATTTCTGATTTTTTTTTATTTTAATTGTGTGGCCTTTTCTATGCAAAAACTTAAAATCTTTGGATGATGAGTACATTAACAGTTACAAAAAGCCAAGCACATTAGCACCTTTAGCATCCTTTGACTACATAGGTCATACCGTCAAATGACTAGAAAGAGAAGAAAAGGCTTACGGTATCAAAAGACCATTACTTCGTACATATTTTTGTGCATTTTTCATTGAAACTTGTTTTTCAATCCTTCATTCCTACAATGTAACGAACGGTATACCATTCAATACAACTCTCTTTTTTACCATAAAAGCCACTACTAAGAACAAATGTAACCTTGCATGTTCTTGGCAACTCTCACCGCAGCACAAATACCCACACAAGCTCCTGGCAATCCTACTACGATTGTCCTTCTACTTCACCATTCACAAAAAGCCCTTCTGCTAAAAGCCTTCGTTTGTCCACATACACACGCACACACAAACACAATGCACTGTAAGCTGCTTACCCGTACACAAAATGGTTCCGAACAATGGGTCCATAATAATAATTCCAACCTCACACATTCCCTTTCCCTGCTAATGACCACTCAATGGGTGTCAGCTGTGCATTCCAGCTAGTCCGGCTCCCGCCAGGACTATAGCCGAGGTTTCGGCAAAGCATCACACTTGGTCGTCAAAACCGGTCAAGCTACTTTGATGCCGTAACACCAGCGAAGCCTGGTCACTTCACACGAAACGACGCTCAAAGACATGAAGCCTCTACAAAGTGTTCCGACTGTCCGCTGCAGGGTTGCTTCAGGAAATGGGCAAAACACTTGCCGCACCATGTACGCAGGCCGAGCGTTCTAGTATGTTTAGGCTGAATGGACGTACGGAGATTTGCCGAATATTCAGTGTTGACGCGTAACGTATGCTAAAAAGGGCCCATTGCTATGGCTTTGGAGAGGAATGATAAAAGGTGTTTATGTTTTTCAAGGAAGAATTCATCCTGAAGGTGTGACGGTTTTTGCAAATTCGCATTTCTATGTACATTTAGGAAATTATGAATGCTAGTTTAAGATAGTTTAGACTCCTTTGAAATATTCTAGCATCTCAAATATTTAAGACCATATTTTGAAGCATCTTTTTTCCAATTATGTTCTATGGGTTATAAAAATGTACTATAGCAGTGCGTATTGCATACATTCAGGCGATTTCCAAGAAGCAGTAATTTCTACTCATTTTTGCTTTTTCTATCCTACCGAACCCATTGTAATTATGCTTATTTTTACACGTAGAAATATGCTTCCTCCAACTGACCCAAACACAGCTGCAAAACGAATCAATGCATAATAGCAAACGACCGAAAGCCTAATGAACGAACTCAAACTCCTTCATCCTTCCAATAACTACGATAACAACTCCCATTTACCTGCCGCTGACTGATGATTCTTTCTAATGTCTTTCTGCGTCAATGTCGTTTGGGTTTGCGTCATCAACCATCCGGAACCATCGGTTGGTCATCTTCAGCCCATGCGGCACCAAGCACACAGTAATGCACAGGGAACGAAATTAAACTGTTGCCATAGAAATGATACGGAACCCAGGTAATGGCCATTATTTACTGTAATTTATCAATTTACAAAACGCTTCTCCCAAACTCTCACATCAAATGCTGCCGGCCAAGCTGGTTGTGCAAGATAATTGCGAATAATTTATTTCAATCCCATCCCACAACTTGAAATGCCAGCGCGGAAGTAGCACCAACACGGTGCAGCAACACCACGTCCAGGTATCCAGGATTCGTTAAGGTACTGCAACGAGCGGTGTCACGCAAGATCACGTACACCGTAGCTGGTTGGCTCCCATTTACAAGTGAGCGTAAATTTATGAAGATGCTAATTGAATCAAAAATTTTTACTCAAACCTCAAGACACCCGTCAACGCTCGATTGGCTCGTCTCGGGCCGGAATACTACTAGCAGCATCTAACAAAACCACCACAGGGTGACCACGAACGGTCCCAGGTGGGAACGGGTCCGACGCTCACCGACGGGAATGACCGACCTGTCCCGAAAGCTCCATCATGCGGTGAATTAGTGCTGCTGCTTTGCCGGCTCAGTAAACCCTGCTCGCTGGACGGTCGGGGTGCCGGCTTTGAGCCGTACAACCACAACCCGCCTTTCAACGGCTGCGGTGACGGGTTTGGGGTCGATTGCTCAAAATCAAATTAAACCGTCCGGAACAAACTTCCACCGCATCGACTACCGGGCTACGACCTCGGCCACTTGGAACTACCTTCACCCATCATCTTCATCATCAGCAGCATCAACACCACGGCCATCAACAGCGCCTGAACGGAGGCCCAATCCGGTAGCAAATAAGCATCCCGACTCAGCCGCCTCAACGGGTTGTTTATGAATTAATCCGTTTAAGCTTAAGCAAATTACGGTGCTACAACCTGAAGCACTGGCGGCACCGTTTGCTAAACCCATTTTGCCATTCCTTGCGATGATGGCATGCTGCTTGCTGACCGTCCTTGGGTCAGTGCTGGGGTGACAGCAGGAAGGCGACATTACCGGTGACGTTGAACAGATTTCTACAAATCTCTTACCATTCAGCGTACCCGTGCAATGTGCAATTGGATTGATTCGGTCCGACTCGAACCGGCTCGAACAACACTCAAGTCATCCGAGAGCCGCAGCCGAAAGGATATGCGTACAACTTTGCATAAATGCATACTGTAAACGGTTCAAGCCCGGTGCTACTGTTTGACGTTTAATACGTGAAGACAAAGAAGCTTCGGTTCCGTTCTAGTATTGTGTATCGTCTTTTGTGTGGTTTGATCAACATCTACCCAGAAAGCAAAGCGATCGTTGTCATTTCAATCAACTCTGTACGTATGTGAGATATGAGGCAGCCGTTTACAGAGATACAGAGCCTGTCCAGACAGAAGACAAACGCTGCCACTCAAGATACAACCATCATGTTTGCGTCACGCTGAACCATAGCTTAACACTTAAAGAGCTTTTTATTTGGCTATCACTGTGATGTTGGGTTGCGTTATGTGTGCTTACATTACAACGTCATGGCCCAATAGTGCCCTTTGAATGCTTTCTAATGTCTATCATTTGCTGATACGCTGTCAAATCCAAGCTCACGACCATAAATAATGTGCCCATACTCCCACAAAAAGACTAGCAAAGATTGTAATACTTTCTAAAATATTGCATCGAGTGTAATGAGTCACATTATTTATTACGCCTAAAAGTATGCAATGCACAGAATAAGGTAGAATATTGAAACCCTTCTGTTACATCATTCTTAATGCTAGATATTTTCTTATCAAAATACTAGAAATTTAATCTTTTTTATTGATCGCATTTACTTAAACTACCTCTTGCAACAAAACCAAACACACGTCATCGATTGCCATGCTCACCGACACGTACACCCACATTACCACGTACCCGCCTACGTGCAATGACATACCAAGCATCCTTTGAAACAGATTGCTGACAGTCACCGTTCGTTCGTGAAACACAAATCAACACAAATAAGAAATGCACCGAAATGCACCTTTTATCCCGTCTTCAAGACACACCTGAGATCAAAGCTGGCACGTGCACGGTGGACCAATGCAATTCTTTTGATTGACAACTTCGGATGTACGTACTGTCTGCAGGTAACCGTGGTTGCATGTTCTGTTCATTTTTACACCAAAATACATTTGGCACCGGAATCAGTGAACTGTACTTCTACGAAATGCTTCCATTTTACATGCCAATGCCTGTCGGTTTCCACCGGTGAACGAACAGTTTGCACAACGTCAACACAGTGTCATCGGGAGCAGGAAAGGCAAGGCGGGAGAGCGAGTGAACTATTCAAAGGTTCATCAATCAAAATCACATCTTCACCAAGCCGCACAAGTATGCGCTTATGGTTTCTGCACCAATCTCGTTTGCTCTCGACATAATTTTACACCACATCATAGCCGTGTCGTTCGGCTCGAGCAGCAAAACTCTACCGCACAGGAGCTAAGATTCTTCGAGGCATCATCAACCCTCATCCCCCGCCCTTCCCCCGGCAGCTCCTGCAGCAAACTTTAATCCTATTTGGTTAACCACCAACAGCTTCTTGTCGGCACATGGTGCACGTACCATCAGCCCGGAAGTTATGCAAAAGGTGAAACACATCCACTCAAGCAAATGACAACGAAAAAACAACTTCAACTCTGATTTGATGGAAGTTTCACTTTAATTACAGATTGCACCGTTCGCACACAGGCTTCCCCTCCCTTAAAGGCTTATTCTCTAGGACATTTGCTTAACAGCAACGATACCACCAGCTCTGAACGATTCCGAAACCCTGTGTTACGGTTGATACGCTCCGTTCCGGGAAGTTAAAAGTCACCCCCAAAAAACTCGCAACCAAGACAGCCCAGATAGCAGGACGATCCGAGCAAGGGCAATTGTCCAAACGTTGCAAATTATGTCACTTTTCTACGGCAACAAAGCAAACATTCCACCGGGGAGCTTTCACCGGAAACCCCGGACACAAACTTGCATATGTTCGGCACACACTTTCGGTGTGCAGTGAGAGTGTTTGCGGGAACAGTAAGCACCTTCCCGGCATGTTCCCACCATGCATGTGGTTGGGGAGTAAACTTTTCATCCAACCAAACCAGTTGCCAGGCTTCGCTTTAGGCTGCCCGCGTTCGGCCAAAACCCCATCGCTCCTGCACCGGCTGCTTCCTAATGAGCTTCTACCGCTCGAAACCGCTCCGACACCGTTTACTAGATGCAACCAAAGCAATGGTAGCCGTGCAGCGAAAGAAAGCACAGCAAACTCTCAGGTGTTACCCCATCCTTGCTCTCGCTCTCTTTCTCTCCCTTTCTCTCTCTCTCTCTCTTCCCGCAAAAGAGCGGAAAAGCTATTTGCACATACTACAAATTTCACTGCTAAACAGCACTCACCAGCGTGCTGGAAAGTTTGAATTGCCTCCAGGAGATGGCAAAGTGGAGCTCCAGCGCTACTATGAGATGCTCGAGGCGACAGTGGCTAAAACTTTCAACCTGCACTCCCTTGGGAGAAGCAGAACGTAGTGTGAGGTCAAAAAGTACAAGCCTCCCTTAAAGACACCAGAAGAAGTCAGTGACGCCACTGTAAGGCCACCCCAAACCCAGGAAAGAGCAATGCAAACTGGAACGGCAAGACATGTGGCACTAATAATACAGGCGTCCGGTGGTTTTGCACGCTCTGCTGACACTATTGATGAGTGTCCTGGGAAATTTACCCTCCTGCGGGGTTGCCTGAGAAACGAGCTTCAGGGTTTGCCCCGGTGCTTTTGCACCATAAACTGCTTCACGTTTATAGTTCCGGTCTTAAGTTATTGCTCACACGCCGTTGGACAGCAAATGGCGTCCTGCAACTCTTCGAGACCTGCTCTATATATGGTAAAAGCTTCTCCTTCTTAGAGCATGACGTATGTATGGCAAATGAAATTCGACATGCTCCTCCGAGACATGACACCTCTCGTTTTAAAGGGCGGTAAGCACGAACTTGTTTACCGAAACCGCTCGGTGGAGGCAATTACCGCACATGCTCCCTTTTTGGAGAAGGACCACTTTCCATTGTGAGACACCTTCTGCCGGTGTAAAATTCATCAATTCCATTTTACATTTACCCACTCAGCTGGAAGCATTCATTCCGTACGGCACCAGGTGCACAGTGTGGTAAGATTTTTGAGACTTCACGTCGTGTTTGTGGTCACGTACTGCAGCTACAAAACAGAACTAGCTCCAGAACACCTCCCATTTCTCATCGCTCCTGGCTGTGGAGATCGCAACGCAGCTTAATGGAAAGGAAAATGAGAGACAAGGGTTTTGCACACGGCACCAGACTCTAAGCCATTTTCTGCTGCACATTAGACAGAATTAACAAGTTTCTATTTCCCCAAGCACACGGCGACGGGCTTGGAGCAAACATTTAAGAGCTTCGAGCTACTGGTACAGGGTATGTACTAATACAACTTGCATAATGATGAATAATGCTGCTATCGTGAGTAAGTTTCGCCTAATGGCAACACTTGCAAATCGCTGTACGCAAATCTCGCCCCCCCCGAGATTGGGGGGGGCCCCCAATTCATGCATTAGTCTCCAGAGGGTGTCCTCCATTGCTTGCTGTTTGTCCTAAAGGCTAATGAGGTCACTCTTTGGCTTAGTTTGAACATTCTTCGAACAAGTTTCTTCTTCGGTGCAATGTGTTTGACTTATTTGTGTACAATTTGTGGTTCAATAGGTTAACAAACTTTAATCACCCACACAATCGGCAACCGAAGAAGCATTTGGAACACTTGAGAGCATTTCAAACTCATCATGAATGCTGGAGTTTCATTTGAAGAAACCGTTCAATTTAAGAGCGCTTCTTCTTCTCAAAATAATATTGAACCGTTTTCGACCAAGGGCTTTAAGAAATGCTTGCTTTGCTTTTCTCCTGCCTTCTCGAAACATCAATAAAACTTCCAACAGCTGTAAAGAACACACGAATGTGAAGAGCTTCTTTCCCTGCCGTGACGTCCTAGCTTCCATCCTGCCGCGAACCAATTTAATTGGGCCAACAACGAAAAACTTTTTTTCCCACTTCCACCACCATTGCCATCCAGCAGTACCTTGCTGGTAATCCCGCATTTCAGAACGTTTGAAAATATCGAACCACAATATTACTTGATTCAATTTGCTTCCGATTTGAACCACTCCGCCGAATAGAACGATCGGAACCGAACTTTAAAATCAAATTGCCAGCGGAAACCCCACTAGGGCGCAGCACAAACATACAGATTCGCTACGCCCTCCCTACGAAAATGCCATTCCAAAATGCCGGATCATGCAAAAGAAGAGCAGATGGGTGGGGTGCAGCGGGCAGAAAAATATGAGATACTCCAGCACTACTGCTTCTCGTGCGGAGGAATTTAAAAAAAAGGCACGCACGTCCATCTTTGAATACATCCAACCGGGTAACGATGGACTATTTCGTGCTGGTCTCGCCGCCTCCCCTCGAGCGAAAGGAGAAGAAAAAAGCTCAAAAGCTCGGCAGCCTCTGCATTCAACCCATGCCATCGCACACTCGCGCACACAATGGGCGAAAGTTTTAAGTCCTTTGTTTAACTTTCGTTTATCATCCGCATTTAATGGTTTCGTCTACCATTCGGTTCCTGCGCTCGGTGGCATTTACTTTGGCCGCTTCTCAAACCATCCTGCCATTCCACGAGAAGAAAGCCTAGCTGTAGGATGGCATGGTCGCTAACAAACGGGTGCGCTGTCTTTTTGCTTTTGCACCCCCTCATCTCTCCACCCTCTCACTCCCTTAAAAAGCTCCTAGAAAAGGGCTTATCTTTTGCCACGCCTTGGAAGAGAAATGCTCGAGGAATGTGCCCGACTGTTGCATTGCTACGGGACCTTACACTGTTCTGGGTAGCCCGGTAAGCATCCATAATTCCTTGGAGGACGCGCTTTAACATGGGCAACGGCAATGTTTTCCAACGCAACAAATGAGTGCGCTTTGCGACAATTCTATATTTGTGCTAAGTACCGTGTACTACTCCCTACATCCCTAATACCGGCCCAAGGTCAGTAGGCCAACTGTTGTCGTTCCGCGTCGTTTTGCAAGATCCCCCTGCCAAGTGAAGAAAAACAATTTCAGTTCGTTCGCTTTACACTTTGCCTTCCAGTTGTGTGCTACGTAATTCATCCATAATGCCAAGATAATTAAAAACTTTTCCCCATCTTCTGTTGTCTGCTTTTTCGTCCAGTATCCTTTATTCACTGGGTTTCCTCCTGTTTTTCTTTCACTCTCTATATTTTCCCAGTGCACAATATACGGCTATTCGAATGCAGTTTTGCATTTTTTTTTCTGTCTCCTCTAATCTCTTTTGTATTTCCTTCCCGTTTTTCTTTATTCCAACCATCGACCATGCTTGGACTTGCAATTGTTCCCGAAGCACATCAATGAGAAAGTAGTGGCGATGGAACCCAAGCGCTCGGTTGGATTAAAAGCGAAAGCAAGTAAAGAAATGCAAGCAAGTCTTAAACAATTAGCCATACGCTTCACTACCCCGATCCCTCCAGGGGGTGAAGCCCACTCCCTCCGTTCGATGTACCGAGACAAAAACGTATCGGACAATGAGGCCAGACAAAATTACACTGATTGACCCCGATGCTAATCGATGCAAACCCGCTTACCCGGCGGTTTCAGTTCAGCTTCTTGCACACTGTTTTGTCTTCTGGCACTGATTAAACAAAGTTTTTCCCCTCTTTACCATGGAAACTAGCTCACCCACCACCGTTTGCCTTCAATAATATCTGCAACAACACATCACTGATGAAAAAATGCCAGAAAACTTATACTTATATATTTGTTTCAAAAGCTGGGAGGGAGGAAACTTGTAAAAGAATGTAAATGGAGTAGCGTAAAGTGCACCACGAACAAACAAGTTTGCTGGTTGAGGGCTTGCATCATAAGTAATTAAACAAAAGTTTCACAAAAGCGATGCTTAATTAATACAGCTTTTTAAAGGAATTGGTGATACACAAATTAGGATCTACTGCACAATCGATAGGTCCGAGTGAACAAAAAAATGGAAAATTGGCAATGAGTTTATCTTTCTATCTTGAAGAGATCCTTCTTTAGAACAAGCAAAGCTCATGCTACAATCGACTAGAATTGCGTTACAGAGTAAGTAAATACACCGTGTATCAGACACGATAAGGTTTACTTCGGTAGAATTTACTTCGGTAAAAATCAAAACTCAAAATAATTGTCTAAGAACCAAATATTAGTACTTCATTTAACAGAACGCCTCGTTCACTAAATTCAAAGAAACAGAAAGATCGCAAATGATTCATATCATGTTCTCAACAACTTTTCTCAAATATGTTCCACCTTATGTTGTTATTTTAGTAGCTTTTTAATCAACTCAGGCTGTAATGCGTTTTAAATAAACTTATGAAAGCATAACGAAAATCAAATAAAACACGACAAATTGCAAACCAGTTGAAATCACCGGACATGACCGAAACCGCCATGCAAACGTCAGCTCCAACCACTCACTCATCAGCCATCATGCACGTGCGCATATAATCATCCGCTTTTACGCCACTCTCCAACCATCACGAGATCCTTCACAGCGTATCCAGTCAGGGCTCGAAACGCAATGAAAGATAATTAAGACATGATATTAAACATCCTCCACCAAGCCTAAACTAACAAACGTGTATCCGTGTATCCGTTTTGGCCGCTTCACCATTGCACACAGTGCCAGGCCATGCCGTGCGGCTTAATGAATGCCGTTTCTTCTTTCAGCGGGCGCCACTGGCACCGGGAAAACTTTCTACCTCTCTAATCCTTTTTAAATGAATCCCTTCCCGGTTCCTTCGCAGCGATGCCTCCCCACGTTCCCTTGGGAATTCGAAAGGATTAAAAACAAAATCCTTCTCGCTCGCCAGCAATAACACAGAAAAAAGGCTCTCCACCCTGTTACACCCTGTGTCAACGTATACACGAGCCAACACCGATGACCCTCGTGGCGACAATATAGATAAAGAGGACCGCTGCCCTGCCTGGACTGCTTCCACAGCCCTTGCAGCTCATCATTTGTGTGAGTTTGAAAAAAAACAGTGAAACCATGCTATCTCGCTCACGCTAGCACGGGACGGATAGAGGCGTAAAAATATTGTTAGCCAACTGTTGCCAACTGCTGCTTCGACACGATGTAATCCGCGCGTGATCGAGCTTTTAAAGCTCAGCATTCCGACACTCTCCTGGGACGATCGTCTCGAAGACAGCGTCTCAGACGACCGCTCTAAAGGATTCCACACTCGAAACATTAAGTCGACTGCCGGGTCAGGGGTAAAACAGCAAGAAAAAAACGGAAAAGCAACTCCCAACAATCTACCGCATCTTCCTAAGCTACCCCTACGATTCATTGTTTTATAGTTTTCCACATGTTTAACCCCTTCCCGCCGCGCGAGCCTAAAATCGAAGAACGATGAAGTGCGACACGAACCACGAAGGGTTGACCGGCGGGGTAGGGTGAGCATCTTCATCTCCAATCCGGAACATAAAATTACACTGACCCCACCAGCACTCCCCCGAGTGCGCTCCTCACCGCTCCCACTCTAGAGGGTGCTTTATTTTACTTCCGGCTCAGTGAACCTGTTCCACTGCCAAAGAAGCAACAGAAAGAAGTTTAGTCCATCGAACAAAACGCCCGGCTGCAAGCGGCATGGCCCTTTGTGTTGCGCTTCGTTGTACGCTCGCTCGATTAGCTTTTGACCCAACTCAAACATACCGAACAATCCCGGCCCAGCCCAAGGAGGGATGAGAGTGTCTGGGAAAAAAGGGGCAAGGGGCTTTATTACAACGCCCCTACATTGTGTGTGTATGTGTTTCTTCGGCAGTCAAATACTCACTTTGTGGTGCGAACAAGCTCGAAAAAAAAGGCTGTTACAAACATCTGTGCTGTTCGAGTGCTTGTTTCGGTACGGCTGCAAACTATGTGGCAACTCAGCTGCAATTAAACTTACCGCTCATGTAGCACTTTTCATTCTGTTCAATAGTTTTACTTCCAGCTGGAGTAGTTTTGTTTCTATTTATTTCCATTTGGTTGCCTACAGAGCGGTGGGCGAGCTGATAGGATGGGAGCTTGGCGCTGGGCAATGTTCGAAAAAGTCCGATGCAAAATATTGGCCGTAAAACAGTATTTACAGTTTAATGTGCATTTTTAAAAAAGTTTGGCAAGCGAGAATGATAACCATTTACATTTCAATTGCGTGAATGCCGCAAGCTCTACCGTGTTTTCAGCCATCTGTAGCATTCAGATGAGGATGAAAAAAAAATGAAATATTTGTTTCAAAATAAATTTTTACAGTTGTAGGCTAAAATTTCATTCAATTCATTATTTTTGCTAGATATTGGAACAGTAAATATTTTTTGTGGCTTTAAATTTAACCCTACTCAGGAGCTAATGTGTTGCACATGTTATTAGATTTTTACAAAAGGTATTGATTTGCTAACAACGATTTGCTACCCGAGCTTAGTGATTGACATAACTTTGGTTGACCGCCATGATCATAGCTGCTAAAATGCCTACTAAAAAACCATTTCATCAACGTGTTGAAATGTACTGAAACACCAATAAGCATAGAATATCTCTCTAATTTAAACAAAATCATACCAATATTTAAACAAAATCAAACAAGACAAATTACTGAAAATCTAGACTCATCGCGGGCCAGTTTTCTAGATATTAATGAATATGAATAAATAATAAATATAACAGGTACCAAATGAGGGTCATAGATTTCATCTCATGTTTTCATGACATACTTTTAGGTACTGGTTTTCTTTTCTTTCTATCCTTATTTCTTATTCCAACGCCACGTTCTTAGCTTTGCGATAAAGGCAGTGCTCTGGCAGTCTTCGAACACATAAAACAAAGCTCTGTACGATACAGCACTCGTTTGAAGTCTTACGGGTAACAAACAATTTAAAATAAATAATTTGGAATTAAACCATAGGTAAGCATCCAACTGTCACACAAAATCAAACTGGTTTATTTTCTTGATTTTATTTTGTCTGTCTTGTCTGCCAAGAGCGTCTGACAGTTTATCTGTATAAAACTCTTACTGCCTTAAACAGGTTGATTGGAGAAGTCATACACGAATATCACCTTAACCAAATTTCGTGCTAAAGACGTCCAAAGTAACAAACACAAATCACATTAAAACCAATCTTTACTGTTTACCAATAGATGTAAAGTGTTGTATTTACCATCACCACAGGGAGAAACCTCAACCACTTTGCTTAACGCTTTAATCTTCTCACACTCACTGTCGGTCAGCTCACCATCGATAATAACGAATGTGTTTTAATGCTTTTAAAATCAGATAACCGTGCCAGAGAAAGGTCCGACCGCACGCCACAGGATTTGTGGGATAAACTTACTTTCTCCTTCTCCCCCTCCCTCCCCGTTTTGTAGTGGACCAAAAGATATCAGCACGTAGCAGAAGAATGTTTGCACTATTTGCCCCACCCGACACCCAAGTTACGAGATCAATCGGCCAGAAAATACGTTAATTTATTACAGCATCCTTTAATATGTCCGCTGCAGGCGTTAAGCCTGTGCTCTATCCGACTGTCTACTTTTATATGTGCTTGGGCGTGTGTCTAGGGGTGTGTACAACCCCGGCTTTGGCGGCAAGATCGAAAACAGCAAACGATTTGTGGTTGTTGTTGTTCTTTTTTTTTGGTTTTTGGTTCCCTCGCCGGCACAAAGTTCGGCGTCATTGGTTTGTTTACCAGCTGGAAAAATGGAATGTTTTCTGCCTGACTCGTGGGTCGTTGTGTCTGCGAGAAGTTTGTGGGTGTTGGGCTACACCCATCCTGCCGATGTGGGTTTGCTCCCCCGGTCCGATGCAGAAACAGCAGCGTGTAGCAATGCAGCCAGCTGGAAGGGTGAACCGGGCGAATCCGCCGTAATAAGGCGGTATGTTGCAGAAAGCACCATGCGAGATAGCTTTGATAGGATGTTCCGCATCGCACCGGTCGGCTGCTAGAAAACAAGGGAATGTGGCCCCTGGACCGTGGCCCCTTTCCCGCCTAACCCGTCTGCCTGCTGGCACGGAAGATTGTGTTGGCTCTGGTTTCGTTTAGAACCGGCTTATCGTTCCACTATTCTCTTCCACTTGAGTAATGAGATTAGTTGTATAAATTCTGCCGGACACACACTGTATCGAGCGTGTGTCCAATGCGACAGACCACGACAATGCAGGCAAATCCTCAAAGCAAAACCAGCTTAGCCCTGCTGCGTAACAGAAAGGCGGGTGTTGAATGTGATTTGGAATCTTTGCTTATCGGATCGAACAGTTTGTCAGCGAAGCTGTTTTTGTACGGTTGGAAACAAACCGAGACAGACAACCTCTCCACACCGACACAACCGGCAGGGAAAGTTCGGTTCAGAATAATTTGCTCTACATTCGTTGTGTTTTATTGCGTCGGGAAAGGAGTAATTTGCTAACTGACAGTAATGGGTTGCTCAGCGTTTGGGAATAAGGGCGGAAAGTATGCCGTGGAAAGTATAATATATTATTAGCTGGTGATGAGACACAGACGAATTCAAGCGAACGCGTGCTGAGCTAGACAACACATACCAGGGAAGTCAAATGTAATATTTATGATTAAAAGTTAATTCGATCCCAAACCCTCCGACCGGAGTTTCGTTGACGTCTGGAAGAAGTAATTTAGCGTTCATTTTCACAGAAAATAGGCAGCGAATGGTGCGCGCACCATGCCAACCGATGCTAAAACGACCAAAGTTCAAGGGCAAGGGAGAAAATTGAGTCTAATTTTGTACTGATTTATTCGCTGGATAATATGCTATTTTGAATTACTTTTATGATTTTTCCTTTTTTTTCCCGTAATTACAGATCTATTTTTTATTTTTGTAAAAGCTGTGCAAAAACAAATCAATGAAGAGTTTCCCCGATATCACTCCATGCTATTACTTCTATTCAAAGCATCACTACCATTCATGTTTCACCTGTCAACCTGTCCGTGTAGGCATTTATTTCCTATGCGTGTTCTGATTAGAATGCTACCCATAATACCGGGAATCAGTCATATATCAGATGAATCATAAGATTGCTACACAGTATTGTATGCAAAATGTACCTTTGCATGTTCAATCAATTGTGCAAAGTGCATGTTGCAACAATGTGTCCTGGATGATGGTTTACAGGGTGTTGAAATTATACAAAGATAAATACAAAATTTCCTTTTCAATTAGACAGTATGCGTGGTAGCGATGTTTGCTGAGCACTATTGAAAAATATTAGCTGTGATCCTACACTGCGCTGAAAGGTTGGGTTCGAACTCATTACATACCCTGTATAGTTGGTACATTTTTTTGTTTACTTGTAGAACAGGCAGTAATCTCAATTTCCCTAATGACTTTGATGCGTTGTAGCTGCATTGTGACGCAAAGAGTGTATTTATAGGTGCGGCAAATATAACTACTATTACACCAACGTTTTACAATTCATGTACAAATATGTTTGCTTTCATATCCTAAATATTTTAGTAATGACTTAAACTACATCTCTCGAAAAATCGTCTTGTGTAATTAATAACATTCTTGCGTAGGTAATTATATAAAACTACAGTTTATCAGCTCCAATTTTCTATCTAACAATCAGCCCACTAAAGTACTTATGGCGATTAAAAAAGATTTTCTATTGCTTGTCCCAGTAATTGATGTAAAGTTCAAGCATACGCGACACTTACTCAAACATTCCAAAAAGCTCAAATACACTTTCCATTCAATCATACAAATTAATCTTCAATGCACATACAGACACACCCTGGCTGGGCACTTCAAAACGACCCATAGCGAGAATTACTGTCGAACGCAAACGCTTTTCTCTCTTTCCCTGAAGGTATCCCAATCCTTTCCATTTTGCGGTCGGTGCACCTACATCCGATGCTCAATACTGCTTTCTCCCGTATCTCTCCCTTTCAGCTAAAGTATTCATAAATTATGAACCGAACGTGGAGTGAATTAAAACTTCACGAACACGATGACGGGAAGCATCAACGCACCGGAATGGTTGCTGCTTGTGCTGCTGCTGCTGCTGCTTCTGCTGCTGCGGTGGACGGTTTCACGGCCGAGTTTGCACAGTAAGCCTCACTACATGCATTGCACACAAGCAACGTGCTCGAAAACCCGCAGCCACACTGGCATGTCTCGGTCGTACATTCCGTTACGACAGATAGCTGCTGCTGCTGCTGCTGCTGCTGTTGGTGCTGCTTGATTTCACATTCGTTTGCATGGAGCGAGTTTGCCCACCGTCGAACTTTTCCCGCACGACGCGGAAAATCGCTTGACACTTTTTCAACGATGCCCCAACCGCAATATTCAAATGTGGGATGCGTGCGAAACGCCAGCTAGCTGACAATTGCGATCGGTAAGCACGGTAAGGGTGAGCGAGGGCGGTGAAGATACCTCTCACGCTAAAGTTTCCCAACCGAACGTGACTTTGATCGAGTTGTGAACTTTTCAACCCGAAACTCCTCTGTGCGGGATATGCTCATCAATGAAAACTCTCGTATCAAACCGATACCCCTACATCCATCTTAAAAATCGTTTAAAAGTACGAGCTTCAATCGTGGATGACGTCGTAAATGCAATAAAGCGGTTTGGGAGTGTGTCTGTGCTCTTAGTGTTTGTGTACGTATGAGCTTTGGTGTCGTACCAGCTTGTGCAAATCCTTCTTTTCTGTCCCTGCGAAGCCGCAAGCGAAACGATATTAGCCTGAGATTAAAGTTCAACAAAATGTTGACACGCTGCCCGGATCACCTTCAGCATCCTTCTCCAACCCGATTGGCGAATGGTGATCACGAGCGCAAACTCTGTGGCAAAGTTCAGACGGTGTGAGGGATGATGATTGCACAATATGTTTAAAAGTCACGATTGAGTTCTATTTTAAGAAGGCTTCAAGTTTTCTCTAAGTATGCTTATGAAGTTTCACAACTTTTTAGAGGATGTGTTGCTGCAAAATGAGTTTCGCTTGCGGTGTAATTGTACCTTTGAAGAAAGGGATGTAAAATAACATGTGTTCCTATCATTGTAAACACATTCTTCAATCTAATCTTAATTCCTTAGCTTTTCAATTATAACCACTTGTTGATGGTTGCTTAGAGATAGAGGGTTCTTCCATCGATCCTTAACTTCATATTAAACTGACGCCTGAAAGTATGCAACTTGCTCTATAAATTTACTTAATATACTTTACGGAATTTCAAGCTTCAAGGACCCATGCACAAAATGCATAAAATCGTTAACAAAATTAAGTATGTCACCTTTTTGGAAAAGATGCTTTAATTCTTTCCATTTTGGAAACAAATATTAAAAATGATTTTGCATACCTTCAGGCGCTTCCAAAGATTCAAAGATAATTAACTTTCATAGATATTGCCAATGTAATTTGATTATGTTTGGATTCGAATGAACATGTTGTTTAAAATATTCGAATCTACCATTTTAATTCCTTTCATCTGACTTTACTTACATTTCATTTATTTAAAGGCCGAATAAAAGAGCATTTCGGTCGAATTTGCATACATGCAGGTGCTTGTAAACGCAATCAAGAAAGAAAAACATATGAAGTCGCCTTTCAAAAACATCCCGATCGACCTTAATAGGCATGAAAGCTATGTTGCTCCCAGTCTAGACCAATCCTCTGCTCTTGATAATAGTAATGAACTAACTTCACTACCAACTTACACAAACACACAAACACCCCATCGCTATTGCAATCTTTTCGATCAAAATTGCCACCGTTGCTATCTAACCGATTCCATAAATAAGATCTGCGCCACGGCACAACGCTAAACATCTGCCAAGCAAGCCCCGACTACGGCAACAGTGAAATTTTATGCTGTCACACGAATAAACTATGCCTCGGCCGAAACACTATTTTACCGCCTCGTCGAATGTGTGGCTCCGGGTTAACGCTCGCGCGCGCGCGTATCATAAATCACCACTAATTAACAGCCGAAACTAATTTCATTCGCAAAAACCCGGCATTCCACCGACACCTCCGCTACCGTGGCCGTTTCATAGTTTTGCGTTAATGTTTTAAGAAAAGCTCTTTCCTATGTGTGTGCCATTGGGGAGAGGCACCTTCTATCGGGCGACGTGGGGGAGGGAAAAGCTAGCGTTAGCGAAACATAAATAATGTCACACTTTATTTTCCCTGTCAAAAACACTCGCACACTGTCAAGGGGTTCGGCTTCAAAGTGGCCGGAAACGCAAAAGGCTCTCCAGATGCGAGATGCGGGGCGGCACTGAGAGACAAACTTTTCCCATCGTTTACCCGTTGTTCGTCCACATTCGCATTGAAGCTCCCTGTTAATCCAAAGCGCATCAGGGGAACCACGCAACGTGAAGCACTCGAAAGCAAGAGAGAGAGAGAGAGAGAGAGAGAGAGAGCTAGAGTGAAAGAGAATTATATTTATAAAGCACCAGCATTTCATCACCTCTTTGAAGGGCCATCGCTTTCCATTCCCCACAACCCTTTACCGCACACACACACACACTGACGCAAACGCTGAGCGTAGATGGGGGAAGGGCTAAATAATTTCCAGAAAGTTTGCTATCATGTTTCGCCGCGTTGCTTCAGGCGTTCAAAGAAGGGGTGGTAAAGTTTTTATCGCAACATACCCAACCGAAACACTCAACCACCGGGCGGTGGCTGCCTCTGCACGGTACGAGACATTACGATGATCTTGATTTTCAAACTCGCTCACAAACTCAACCTCGCGGTACGGTATGTTCATACATGCCAACAGATTGCGAGCCAGAGCATTGTAAAATATTATTATGTAGCTGCGGTTTGTGTTGTTCGCTCGGTCGCTATCAGGGTCGGGAGGCTTTTAAACGGGTAAAAAAGCGAGGCAACAAGAAATGCCACAACAGCATCCACTTCTGCCACTGGGTCAACCCGTGTGCCGACCGTCAGCGTGGAAAAAAAGAGGACAGCGCAACAACCTTTCCCTGCTTGGGGCCGCTAATGCCGAGGAGCAAAGTGGTGCCGTGCTACAGCTGCTTTTTAAAGCAGATAAGAGATGAAAAATATTCGCTCCATAATAATTTATGATGTGATTATGCATTAAGCAGCTAGCCCTTTCCTCCCGCATCGTCGTTGTTGTTCGTGGAAGACGAGTCAACGGCATAAGGGATTGCACCAACTGCACTTCACCGACAGCGAAAGGGTACAGCATCCCTTTTTTTTACACTGCACGCTTGCTTTCTTGCACAAATTTGCTGCACAATCGTGCCCGGTTGGCCGATGCTTGCCAGCCCTCCCGCCAGTGCCGCCAGTGAAACGGGAGATTCTGCAGCGTGTTCGCCGCGATACGATGGATCGGTTTTGGAGCAGCCCGGACGGATGTTCTGCACTGTTTCATCCCAAACTCTGGGTTTGTGCAGAAAGTCACACCGCGCGGTACAAGCGGCAACATTCCAGCAGCGTTCTGTCCTGGCGCGTGTATAGTTGCCTCGGCATCGAAATCTGACCGGATCGGTTGGAAGTGAAACAGGGCAGGGACAATCTGCTTTTTTGTGCACTAGCTGGTGCTGCGTTTATTATCCTTCCTTACCGTATAATATGGTATTTATCGCTTTCGAAGCTTTGCATAGAGCTTTTTTCCCTACCAATGTAGCATGGGGAAGAGGGGGGTGGAGGGGAGGGATTTGCTTAGGTATGGAAGCGTAAAGGATTTTATGGACCGTATTTTTCCAGAAGAGCGCACGGAGCACCATGCACAGAGGATAATTATTTGGGAACTATTTGCCTTCCTTGAAGGTGATGGGCAGCTTCATAAATTTGCAAAACCTTAGGGCCCCCCTAAGGGGAAAACTTTTCCATCGAAACCTTTTAATCATCACGATATGTATCACCAAGTTTGGTCGTTTATTAATTGTGCATAAAACTGTGAACCGTTCAGTGGAATCGCTTGCAAGTTTTAGATTAGGATAAGAGGATTTGCATAATATTCCTGGCCTTTGAAATAGATTTTAACATTGACATGGAGAAAGTCGAGGCACACTCAAGTTTCTTTATCGCAAGGAAGTAACTAATCCAATTTATTCTGATATTATTCCACAGCATTTCTTGATGAATGCATGAAATGAAAATAATTCATCGAATTGAACTTCATCGAATTAAAACTTCATTGAAGGATCCTATTTCTCACAATGTATCGAACGCAAACGATTCTCTGTAAAACACTACTGAAACTGAAATATCCATCTAAATTAAAAGCAATCTACAACATCGCATAAGCCCACAATCAAACCTCATTCTTGCCGTAGAGAACTCTCAAGACCATAACTATATCTAAATATATCACTTCATTGTGAGCTTATCACTTGAAAATTTACGTATATTCCATCGAACTCCACTCCATAACAAACAGATTGGATTCATTCCTTTTCCGAGAACGAACTAAAAGCGCCAACGTATCACCGCCTCCACACTGCAGGTTTCTTTCACACGCCCGTAAATCTCACATTCAGCTATAAGACAATCATTCGCCGTTGAAGTAAGCTACCTTTTGCTTCCCGCCAAAACTACATTACTCACTGCAGACGCTATCAAAAACCGATCCATCCTTTGCGCCGTGCCGTATAATAAAACACACATTCACTGCGTCTTGCACCGAAAAAAAAAAGAACACCACCTCCACGAAACGATTTCGGGGGAAGTAAATCAAGAAAAATTCAATTCCTGCCTGCCACCGTTTCGTGCCGTTGGTTTCACGGTGGTACCTGAATCTATTCTTAGTCGCTCCACTGACACAATCCAAACGAGGAGGAGTAAGGCACACTTGTCTTCGTTAAAATTCTTGCTTGCTATCGGACGTAGTGAAGTCTACTTCCTAGCTGGCAACTGGAATCACGAATCACGTTTGACTTTCGACCGGAGCGGGGAGTGTAAGAATGTGTGCAAAGTAACATTGCTGAAATTTCAACGGTACTGAATCACAGCTACCTGCGGCACTGATGTAATCAAACTTGGCGAGGGATTTTTTGTTTTGTTTTTAGTGTTCAGGGATGCTTGTGAAGGTAAAACCACCTTAAGTAAGTGCGCATTATGTCCTTGATGCGACAGTTTGACATCGTGCGGCGATAGTAATTCATATATGAATTCAGAATATTGAATTCAAATAATGTGGATAATAGTTATATCGATAAAACTGGAGCACAACTAATCCCAGCATTCTTTAAATGACTCTCTTTGTTATTCCAGTAAGATCCTAAGCATAAATGCATAAGAAATTCTGTAGCATTGCATCCCTAATGTAACTATTCCTCTGCATCCAGGTTTACAAGTTTACAACCTTCACAACTTTTCTTTAAAAACAGGTACAATGACCGAACGCTGGAAAAGCCTGAGCTTTCCATTATTCCCGGCAGATGGCTCTTCAAATGATGTTCTGATATGGCCATACGAAAAATATATCGAGTCGAGTGTTTCCGATTGTTCGGGAGAGTGAAGAAGGGAATGTGACCTGCGACACTCTTTCGATAACTCCCGTGGAAGGTGATCAATTGTTTAGCATCGTGGAATATAAGAGAAGAACGTTTTAAACCGTTTTTTATTTATTTAATAATAACTCGGGAGAAAGAAGTAATAAAGTGCAATTTTGTTCCCTACAATACTGCAAAAACCTGCAGGTTGTAAAGCCGGTTAGAGCAATTCAAATAAGACTCACGCATTTTACAAAGTTCAAAAACACTTTCAACATCAATATCATTCTTTGATGTGCCACCTACGCCCGAAAAGCACAAAATGGAATTGTTTTTCCTACTCAACCAAAAAACATTAGAACGAACACGTTATATTGATTCAAGGCCGTCCCTTTAACATAAAGCACCCCCCCTAAAAGGGAACACGGTTCACACATTCGCAAACAAATTCCACTCCTACATGACACAGCCAGAACAAACAGCTTAGCCTCCTGGAAGAAGGATTAAATCTTTCACCGAGTGTGTGAAGCACACCTTGCGTCCAATCAACCCAATACCAACGTTCTCCTCCTATCGACTATGCTGAAGAATCCCTTCTTTGCACCGCACCACAAACACTGTTGACAATTTCGCCGCAAATCAACGGCAACGGCTCGCAAACAATCTCAAACAAACCCCGGGACGCCCTCCCGGGACGATGACGATTGGCAATAAAATCGCGCACCCAATCGTACTGCTGGTGAAAATTCATCGTCATTCGGGAACTTACATCGTGCCCGGGGTCTCCCTTACCCGCAGCGTGCGCCCGCACGGAAAGAACATGCCAACGCAGGGACGCATGGCTACGGTTGGGTGCGCTTTTCCGATTCGGTTGCGGTCTCGATTGGTGCAAAATTAGCAAACACACCTGGAACAATACGGTGTGTTTCCCCTCTTTCCGTGTGGTCACAACCCTGTTTCAGATAAGGAAAACAGGGGACATGGCATGGTCGGAATGGTCAAAAGGGGAAAAGGAACACCTCCCGTGGGCTGATCCGATTCGATCAGCGCCGTCATTTATCTTCTCAGAGGGTATGAGAGAAAAAAAAGGTAAAATCTCTTCTGCTGGTATGTTCCTTTTCGTCCGAAAGCCATGGTGATAGCTGGGAGAGAGGAAATATGTAAAGGATATTGATTGCATCCCTGGTATCAGCTTAGTTCGTCAGCGCTGCAAACACACTACAGCGAGCATTCCACATTCAAATAATTGGGAAAAGGGGAAAATCCCCATCCAAAACCTCTCCCGCCGATAAGTGAATGATCCTTATGGTCTGGACCGCCGTATGCCGGCTGGGCTTTACGTCAGCAGTTTTTTTAAAAAAACCAAATCAGCTCAAAGTGAAAGAAAAACCCTCCCATTCACCATCCGATAGGGCTGAGTGTCCTTAAATGGGGGGGGGGGGGGAACGGCCATGAAACCAGAGTGCAAACAGAATCGAATTATCCGATAGCCATCCTCATACTGTTGGGTGGTGCTTTTACCCCACTTTTGCTTTCTTTTTTGTGCCTATTCCCCTTTACAACACGCCCGCCCGTAGAGACCAAGCAGTGAAATATTCCCCTTGGCTTCAATTTAATCCTTTTCCCCGTGCGCTTTTCAATTCGCAAACCAATAAAATCGTTTTACAAGGTGTTGAAAAGTGAATGACCGTCGGGGCACGCCGTGGAAAAGGCTTCGGGGGCTTCATGTGGGCTAGGCTTGGCCGCAATCATTTCACCATGATGACAAGACGGTGAACACGCACTGTGCACCGAAAGCTTATGTTTTCTTTTGTTTCTCTTTTATTTATTCGCATATTTATTTGCCCGCCTTGTGTACGTCCGAATTGGCTTTTCAACTATTTATTTGTTGTCGTTTTCCAATAGCCACCATTCGACTCGAGTGCCGTATCGGCTATGCAAGTTGCTTAACGAATTTTTATTTGTTTATCTACCCGGCCGGGCACGATTTTTCGCTTGCTCTTCCTTGACCTTTTCCCCTTTACTAAACCCTTCTCTCGTCTTGCCTCTCTCTCTCTCTCTTCCTCTCTCCCTCTTTCTCTCTCCATTCCTAACTTTCTCTCTCTTCAGTTCATGCATGATCCCCTGGATTTGAATGCTCATTTGAAAATTTAATTTTATGGCCCGTAAAACGCACTAAAAGGACGTGCAGGGTCCTTCAACTATACCGTCAACCGTTTTCCGTCGCTTGTGCTGGCCTGTGTGTTTGCTTTTACCCTGTCCCAAGTATCAAACCCAGCGCGAACGGTATTCATCGAACGGACATGATCGAAAGGATAGCAACCGACTTCAAACGGGTATGGAAATAAGGCTTGGGTTGGAATTCGTAAGCTAACCATCCCGACAACACGTACACCGGCATGCCAAAGGACGCCACGGTGGGTAAACACCAAACAAGAGTCGACCATATGGGCTGTCGCAATGAGTCCTTTTTTGATATTTTTTTTTTTATCAGTGTAGAACATTTATGTTTTATACACACCTGCATTTTGTCACAAATTGACACATAATGCTGTGCATTAAAACCATTTTATATAAGTTTAGAGTTTATTAACAAAGCTACAGTGTGGCAGCTCCAAATAAGAGTAGACCGTTTATGTTAACAAGACAAAATTGTTAACGAAACAAAATACCTTGAATGAAAGTTTTTTTATTGATTGATTGATGATTCTTTTAACGAATTATAACATGAGATTGTGCATTAAACCCATTTCATTCAAGGAAAACAAATCTTCATTTCCACCCTTTTCCCACTGTGCCAAAGCTTAACGTCATAGAATACCCCTTTTCTACCAGAGCCTCTACCCTGAGACGAATATTCTCACGGTCACCAACTCGGAAACCCTTTCCGGCAACCAACAAACCCAAGCCTCCGCCTCCCCTCCACCAACGACCTACCCCCACCCCTCCCCCACCTGCCCGACAGAAAAGAAAGGAAAGACCCCGGGCTCGAAATCATAAAAGGCCACGTTTGCACCGACAGGCAAAGCGAGCCCACGGGATTTTAGCGTCTAACCCGCTCCCCCTCCCCTCCCACCTCCCTCCATCAATCCTTCCCGTAAGGAGCTCGTTTGCGGTCTGTCCCGGTAAGATGTCTTTCTGATTGAATAATGGAAAATTTGTCACCACATGTCCCGGGGATACCTTCTGGCCCGTCCCACCCATCCCACCGTGACACACGGTGGTGATGGTAAATCGAATTTCCTTTTTGCTACCCTAGCACCCCGCCGCCCCTAAACAGCGCAAAGGGTCGGCCAGGGTGAAATCCACTCCCGAAATCACATTTTGTCCGGGGGAACGGTACCATTTTGCGGTCCCGTCCGTACCGCTTCGTACCCCGATTCACGCTTCGTGTCACTGAAGCGCGCGGGGTGACGAAGATTTTGGAAGTTGATTTATGCGTACCGACGAGCGAGTGACAGCAGTGGCGCTTGTCCCGGGCGCGCTGGTGTGAAATTCAGTCCACCGAGAAAAACTAACGACCGAGAAGGCGGGAGGAGGGTCTGCAAGGAGGGTATAAACGGGCGCTGGATGCCCCGGGGGTTGAATATATAAACCATGTTGATCAGTCAAACGCCGGAAGCGGTTCCTTTTTTTTGTCCATCAAGTTGAAGAAACCACCGATTGTGTATTCGTGTATGTGTGGCTTTGTGTGCGTGCGTTTTTTTTTCTGTTTGATTGCATACAAATGCAGCACACAACCAGATTGACAACCCAATTGGGTGTCCTTTACCTCCTCCTCCAGCTTCTTCTTGTAAAAGCTCCAGATTTCCGGCGACCGGCTTTCTTCCACCCCACTTCCGCTTTCTTTAATGGAGTAGTCGAACTAGCTTCCGGCTTCCGATACCCCGAACGCAGCGTTGTGGTGTGTTTGATTTTACTGCCTCCTACACAATGCCCGCAAACCATAACATCCCCCTTCCCCCTTCCCCCTCATTCCTTCGGAGGATGGTAAGGGGTGGGGGATGAGTCGCTGCCGGCGCTTTTGAAAATGATGGACGAGCTGCTCGGTACGGGTGCGTCAATATGTCTTCGTTACGATTCTCATGCAAATGTTTCGGGACATCCTTTTGTGACGTTTTGCAAAACGGTACGGACGAACGGGCGGACGGACGGAAACCGCCAGCTAAACCTCTCTTGAAGGCGATCATGGGCTTAATTTAAGCTGACAGCTTATTTATAGTAAGCAGCTAAGCGTCCGTTCGGTCGAGCGGCGGATGCTTCAAGAGAAGTTTGCGGATTTGTAAATTGTGGAGGATGATTGAGCAAGCTCGAAATAGAAAATTGTGGGAATGAAAATTTAATTCGCATTTCATACTGCCCTAGGATAAAAGTACCATTCGTGGAAATGTTGTGTATGTGTGTTTTTTTTTACAAAACATCAAACTGAATCATGCTAGAGAGAGAGAGAGAGCTTCAAATACTGGAAACTGTCAGCGTTTTTATTGGATTTGGATTAATGTCTAGGTCAGTCGCTGTGACAGCTGCTCAAAGGCGACGTCTAGAAACATTCCATTACGATTGAGCACGATATTGAATGTGAACATGTATAATAAAATATTTTCTGTATGTTATTCATTTCATCATTTAAAACTCTGAAATGCTGAAAAGGAAAAGCTTTTAGTGTAACAAAAATATAGCAAAATCCCGGAAACTGGTGGATTCTATCAATTTATGAAGCTATTCTTTTAAAATCCTAATTAATAGTATTCATATTAATATAATAATATTTAAATTAAAAACACCTTTACATTCTGTTTTTGAATTTCTGGGTTCTAGTTCTATACGTCTAATTAACACTTTTGTATAGTTCACCTGTAATGGAGTCATCTTTTCCTTTGCATTCGGATCCTACCTTTACATTGCTGGTAATAAGACCTCACACAGATCGTGAATCAAAAAACAATGAACCAACCACAAGAAAAAAAAAAACATCAAGCAAAACAATTAGTATTACAAATCAATGGCAAAAGCGTTTGCTTTCGAACAAAGAAATCTTCTTCATATCAGCTCGTGCACGGCATTCATCGGGAAAGATCGAACCCATATCCTACTACCACTACACACTCCGACAGTGGATATGCCTATAAATAGCGAGACCATAAATGTATCCCTCCCTATCACATGTGCAATAAAATTCAGCTCGTACAACCCACACAACCGCTCCCGCATACATACTTGTACTGCAAACGATCGAAGCAGTAAAATGTTGCACCGAAAACATCCCATAAAACTCAGCCTACTCTCTCACAGCCTTTCCATATACTCTCTACTTTCTAGATAGTAGCGAAGGGGGAGGGGGGGAGGGAAACCATCTCCTATATTCCGACGACAAAACGATAAAAGCCATAACTTCTTTAACCCAACCAAACCGTCCAGCACCACCGTCACCGGCGCCCTTCCCCGCAAAACACGAGCTAAATGCAAATGAGTTTCGTGGCCAGTGCCACGGAAAGCTCTTTTCTTCTGCTTCTTCTTATCGTGGCCGATCGCAAATCAGCACCCGGGCGCAACACAAAAGCGATGCCTGCCCCTAATTTATGGCCCAAAATTCCCATTTACAGTGTCGCGCGGCCAACTTCGGGGTAGTTTTTCCACCTCTCCTGCAACATGGTGTCGCCCATCGGTGTCGCTTTTGGCAGAGAAAACTCCCCTGGGGGGGCCCTCGCTTTCGGGGGTAGTTGTAAATGGGAATGGGGGGTAAGGATGGTTAGCGTTAATTTAAATCATCCAAACGGGTTGGCATGAGATGGAAATCGTTGACTGGGACTGTCTTGAAGAGGTTTTTGCAAGCTTTGAAAGGACATACGATCGGATAATTGCATCAGTGCGAGATCGTACAGTTACCGATCAGTCCATGGTATGGATAGTTCTTTAAATGTTGTTTTAATTTAACCTTTCAACCCTTTTTTATTGTTTTTCCGATCGTTTCTCATTTTAATGTCATCCTCACTGCACAACTTGCCTTTCGTGTCATTCGTGTTAGGCAAATTAAATGCAAAAAAGTATACATCTTCAAATCGAACAACTGTTGACCTTCTCGAAGCTTTCAGGGAACCCTACCGCACCACAATAACCATATGGAACGGTACCGTACCAATGCCGGTACAATTTTGCGTACCTTCATCAAACCCTACCCAAACCCTTCCCATCCGCTCCTCCTTCCTTAAGGTTTAAGCTCGTTGTTTAAACTTTAAGACATTCCCATAATTGATGTCGAATCCGTGTCAGGTTCGTTCGGACCAGCTCCAGCACCAGCACCGAAACGACATCATGGTTTGAAATGATTTAATTAAATTTCAAGAACCACTTCTCCACCGGCACAACGACTACATCACATCAGCTCGAACCGATCGGCCGAAAACGGTTCCGGGCTTTTGATGGGCTGCCAAAACCTCTCGGGTCCTGTTAAATAAAACGCTTCAAAGGCTCCAACACTAAAGTCTTATCCCTTTCCACTGGATGACAACTAACTTTTCCATTCCCCAGTAAGGATCGCCCGTTTTTCCCCTGCAGGATCTTTGCAGGATTATCGTTGTTCCGGAGTGTGTGCAAGCTGTAATTTTAACGCTTCGTGGAACATTTCCTTTTTTCTTTGGTTCCTGTTAAAACAAAAAAAATATAACGAAGCACCCTCGTCAAACAGAGTTGTCCGTCGGTACGACACGTGGAATTGCTAAAATTAATTGGATGAATAATGATTTCTTATGAATAATAATTTCTTATCAATGCAATGTTTCATCGGTAGTTCCGGGTGTGTTTCCGTTCAGAAGTGAGGCTCATGTTCATTAATCTGGTTCCGAGAACAGGGAAAATAAAACGAAAAGTACTGCGATTGGCTCGTTTAAAATAATTCTCTTCATTAAACACACTACAAACCCTCAGGCTACTTGATGAGCTGAAACATTTCATTATGATTTGTAATTAACTGTCGGCCTGTGGTTGTTTCTACAAAGCATGCGGCCCAACGGAAGAAAGCCAAAATGCATTCCAACCTCAGGAATTTGAGCCAGCCGCGATAAAAGGCCCGCTTAAACAACAGCCTTACAACAATTCCATTCACTCATAGCTTCTTCCTTTCTCCATTTAATACTCTAAAGAATGTTTCCACTTAATGGATACTCGGCTCTACTCGCCAAGCTGTACTGGGGAGACCAAAAGAGGAAAAACAAATAAAGAACTATACTCTTTCTCTCTCTCTCTCTCTCAGCTTGACGCTCGTATCAACGGATATCGTTCACTTTTAAGAGAATGATTAGATTTTCCATTACAGATACACTGTAAATCGCGCAAGGAAAATGAGTTCCACACACGCAACCTAACCGACACCGGCAAATACCACTAACCGGTACGGTTGAGTTTCCTGTGAAAATATGTATCCTGCCAGTCGCGTCGCGAGAACCGCTATGAAATTAATTTAATTACCTTTCGCCATGAATTCAACGCATCCCGCACGAGAGTGCCAAGGGAAACGGATTGCTGTTTTCTTTTATTTAAGAGTGATTTTTCAACGGCGCAGAAAAAAAAATCTCACAACCACGACCAGGGGGAAAGTTAATCGGTCCGGCACGCATCCGGAGATAAAATGTGCTGTATCAGCTTGTGCTAGTTAGAGTGTGCCGGCCGAGTTAAACGAGTCCGGCTCTCGGGGCTGCACACGTGGGTGTGAGAAAATGGCAACAAGCGCAAGCTCGTAACCGAAAAACCGATGAATCAATAGCGTTAATGAAGGACATAAATTGTGGGCGAGACGGAAAGCGCCAAGAGTTCATCAGCAAACCTCAAAGAATCGGTTCCACGCTTCCCTCTCCTGCCCACTATCTCCACTTTCTCTCTCTCTCACTCTCTCTATATCAACCTCGTTATCTGCTCCGACAGCGAATGTTGCAATTAGTCCGTAGGGGCGCAGTTATTTGCTTCACGGGCCTGCCCCGAGTCCAATTTGCTTCACGGCGTTCCGCCCCGTGGCTTCACGGCCGTTTGTGGTGTCCTTTGGTGGGGGAGGGAGCGAACGTTGGAGAGTCAGGCAAAAGTGCTTTGAGGATGATTTTTATTGAGCAATAAAATCCGACCCTGCAATCGAAACGGGCCGGAAGGAAGGAAGCGTGCGGAACGGCTTGAAACGTTTCGGTCAGATTGTTCCGCAACCGATCGCACCGTGCAACAGATCGGAAAAATGCTTTAATGTGGTGGAAAACAGCACTGAAACGTTTGTTTGTGCCGCATAAAACAACAGGCACCCGGCGGGTACGGTACCGGTGAAACTACACTTTGGTTTCATTCAGATCGTAACAGGTTGTCGGACGAGTATCGGTGTGAAGTGAAGTCGAAGCGTGTTACACATTACACGGCTTCAATGAGATTGTTTTTGTGATGCTGTTGAAATAGCAAGCCCGTAATACGATTTGTGTTTTTAATATTAAGCAGAGCGAGAAAAAACACCCGCGCAGACTAAAGGTCTGATAAACAAACTATTTTAATTACTATTTTCATTCCTTTCACGCTGTTCGCTGTACGATTTAAACATATTTTTAAAATGAATTGAACCGTGTATCCTTCATCATTCATTTATTTCTGTTGATCGCGTAGAGTAATCGGTAATTAAAGAGTTATCAGTATAGGGCTACAAAAATCCATTTAACTCGATCTGGTATTTAACCAGGTATCGCAAAACATATTTAAAAAAATACATTCTTTCTTCACAATGTGTTTGATAACTATTTTTATACGCTTCACCATAGCAACCAGGCGCCTCCATCGATTCATTCCTGTTGGAAGCAACTCCACAAAGAATTTTTCCCATAAATTACGAAAAGTCTGAAAAATATGCACTCCTTTCAATACACACTTTCGCTCAATTTTACTCTACACAAAACCTCACTTCCACCTAAAAAATGGCGGACTGAGGGAAGAAGCGCGCGAATTTATGAATTGTCCGCAACATTCCTACCACAGCGAAGCGCTTGCCCTGCCGGGGAATTATTTCTCCAGACTGCTGTTGTTCTGCGGTCAAGCTGCAGTTTGATTCGTTGGAAGCCGATTTGCAAATAGAAACCCACATACAGCACAACACTACACAGATACTGTCCACCGGTACAATGTAGTTCATTAGAGCTTCGGCTCGCTTGGTGCTCGGTGCAAAGAAACATGCGACCAACCGCACGCTTTTCCCCTGGTATTTGAGAAAATGCATCGACAATACTTCTTGAAATAAGCATAGCATTGCATTCTTTAACGACAAAGAGCAACTGGCCGCTTTCACGAACAATACACTTGAATGCAAAGAACGAAACAGCGTGGCCTGGTGGGGGGTGTTGTGAAATATTTATGTTTTCCACAGACTATAATAAACCGTTGGAGAGGAGTGAGTCTTTTGCGAGAAGTATTGCGCAAAAAGGCACCTACTCCGCATAGTTGTTTGCGAAACTAATCCAAACGCAACAGGTATATTGGTTTGCATGATATTCGATCGATGTGAAGTGTGCTTTTGTTGGTAGTTTTCTTAACGGAAATTACTTTGCCATTCTTTCAACACAACCTTAGAAGCTATGATGATTTGAATAAAACTAGAAAACTTCTATTCTATTTTTACAGAACCAAACTACAAAAGGCAACGTTATGTTTGAAAGTAATCTCAACCACTTTGCCAATGTTGTGGACATGTTCATTTTATGTCTTTTTTTAATTGACATTTGATTTATTTTCTTTTCACCAAAATGAGCAAATTAGTTGTAATCAGGGTCTTTTTTTAACTTAAAGTATGATTTTAAAATTATTTTATTTGTTCTGTCTTAACGACTAGGCCTACACCTTACCGACTACAAAATTTTGTATTGGGCAGAAGCTGAATTTTATCGAAAACTCCTTCTACCACCATTTTTTGTAAAACCATTTGAACCAAGGAAAATCATACATTAACTGTTATTGAAATGTTTTTCATTTCTCCAAATGAATAGTCGTATCTTTAGCACGCCCAACTTATTACAGAAGACGTTAACTACCTGTTCAACTGCTACAATCAATCCACGTTAATTTTAACTTACCACAAACTTAAAAATCTGAGAATAAGTCTTTTTTTTCTTGCTATCACTGTCACTCTATTGCTCTTATATTGTCATACTCTGTAATCCTCTGCTCCAACAATTACCCATCGATAAGTCCCTATTGCTCTTATATTGTCATACTCTGTAATCCTTGGTTTCAACAATTGCCCATCGATAAGTCTGTGATATGTAAATGCGATAAGTTCAACAATCTGTCAGATATAATGCTCACTGCACTGACCAGATTAGTCTTCATTACTCCATTATTTTCCAGGAGCTATCAGGCATTTGCTTCTTCAAATTACCTAACAACACGATTAAACCTTTCAACTGATTTTTCTGCAGGAAAAGAAAGTTCAGTCCAACAAAGTTCATTCACAATCCTCTCGCTTAACCTCCTACGCCCTCGCTAGTAATATTAAGCAGAAATGTGTTCGACTTCTAGTCAATTCCAGCGAATGGTTCTTCTAAGGTCACCAACTATGCCCACAATAAAGCGCACAGCGGCTGAAAATTGGTATCGAAAACACTTCCAAATCAAACCAGAAAACGTTATCTGTTGCCTCTACACCGTAAGTGTTAATTAAATATTTACGAGCAAAAGTTGTTCACCGTTTCCCCGGCCCCCGATACAGACAACTGGCACAGCTGCTGGCGCAACTTCCACGAAGGCAAAACTGATGCCTGATGTTTGGAGCGTGATGAAAGCACAGAGCGAAAAGCGTCCGCGATGTGGCACAAATCAACCGCAAGCAAGACGTTCGTGAATAATGAATAATAATGTAAGGTACAAGCCAGGTGACGGGAAGTTCGCTGTACATGTTAACAGTGTGTTCTTGGGCACGATGAGTGGGGACGGTGGCATAAGATGTAAAAAAACCAAATTCATGTTCTCTCGTGCATCAAGTTCCGATTTAGAAAAGGAGTAGAAACGAAGATAAATTTCTTATCAAGTCCAATTTGATCAATGGTACAGGAAATGCGCCTAAAAGTATGCAATCTGTATCACAAAACATTGTCCCGCTTCCACAGCGATTTCTGGTTTTACTTTATCAAACAAAAATTTGCTCAAAAGAATGGTAAAATCAATTGCTTTACTCTCTTCCACCACAAGTGCAGCACCTATTCATTACACAGTTTAAGCTCCTCTTCAAATAAAGTGCTAGCACGCTCGTAATGAAAACTACCCATCAAGCTAACCCTCCGACTGTCAAAGCACCCAGCAACGGAAATGTCATTAAACTCATCTGCCGATTCAGTTAGCTCCCGGCTCCAGTCGGTACGATTGAACGTTCCTTCGGCTACGTACCGTGCACGGCAAGCACTGCTGGCAAGCTGGCTTGATTAGACCGATGCTACCGTGCAGCCAATTTCGTGTCCTAATTCATACGGTTAAATCCATACGAGGATAGTTCGGGAAGAGGTTCGATCTCCGTTTGCAAAAAGAAAAGGAAAAAAAGGAACGAGATCAACAAATGCACCGACTCTTTCTCCCTGTTCACTACGCGCTGCTTCTCTTAGTAGTGAAAATGGGCACTTTTGGCAACCGAATCGACAACGGATTTCTACCGCCCTTGTTGCTCGCTAGTTAAAGGGCGCATTGAAAAGTGTATGTAATAAAGATTGCTCGTGTCGAGGTACGAGCTTCAAGTTTTCTATCACATTTGACTGATATAGCTATCCCCCTGACCCTCGAAACATTCTCCAAAGTTAGTATGATTTTAAAAAATTTGTAACACTATCTTTTCACGAACTTGTTGAGATTAAGTTCTATAGTTTGACGTCACAACGACTCACATTTGCTTGACCTTACTCAACCACCTTCTCAAACTACTCCACAGCATCTTTAAACACTTCATTTCGTTCGCATAGTATCGAATCAATTATGGATAGCAAGAGGAAATGCTCCTTACCACTTGCACACACCAAACGGAGAACAAAAAACCCTATTCCGGGGTGCTTCACGCGGTTCCACCCCACACTCTCATTTCCAGCATTCTGCAAAGGCATCCTAAAGAAATCCAATTTTCCTCCCTCCCACTTTCTCATCTATTTGTCAGTTTGCACTGCTATTCAACAGTCGAACGGCGTATCCTATTCCCCTGAAGCCCCCGTAGCATCGATTTTCCTGTATTTTTTTTTTATTTTCGGACACACTGCCCTGCCCGAACGCCCTCAGAAGATGCTCAGCCTTCAGCACTAGGGGCCACACGGGACCAGTAGGGGGAGGGGAGGGGGGGGCAA
This sequence comes from Anopheles epiroticus, assembly GCA_000349105.1. Lineage (NCBI taxonomy): Eukaryota > Metazoa > Arthropoda > Insecta > Diptera > Culicidae > Anopheles > Anopheles epiroticus. The sequence continues at coordinate 1,180,371 of KB671953.1, read as the reverse complement.
GTGTTCCTCCATCGCTTCCTCCTTCATGGCACAAATTCATGAGGTGTGCCGAGCAAAGCGGCTCGGTTCTTATCGATGAACCTGTCCAGCGCTGAACGAGCGGCAGGCTGACCGGTACCCGAGCTCATTACGTTTCGTTACGATTTGGGAATGCTTCGATTGGATTGGAAACTCGTGCCAGCCCCGGCTGACCTTTTTTCCCGCAACGAACATGTCGAAGTCGTGTGGAACGGCTAACGACGCTGGAAATCGTGATGATGATAAGATAATAGAATTAAACTCCTAGCATAGCCTATGCTTCGCTTTTGCAGGTGTCCAGGAAGCGGGCGGGCGTCATCGTCGTCGTCTCATCGATCCGGTTCGGGTTTGGACGGTTTGGAGCGGATATTGTTTGTCAGGTCGTTACGGAGGACAGACATGCTTCAAGAAGTTTCGGTGTAGGCCGAGTTTTGCTACCAGTTAAGAACACAAGCGTTTTGTTGATGACGTAATTACTTTCACAGAACAAAACGCCGTGGGTGTAGACTCATATTTTAGAAGAATCTTTTATGTTTAAGATAGTTTATATTAGTAAGTACTGTACCTAGTACTGTGTTAGTACTGTATGAAAATATTAATTTTTCCCCTCTCATACCTCTCAATCTTTTGCTATTATTGTACACTCCTGGTTATTTAAACTCAATGAACGTTCGATTTTTGTTGAGACATTCGAGACATTTTTAATTTTAAACAAATTGTTACAACGATCTTAGTTGTAGTACAAAAATTAAAACAAAATACTCATACGCCTCACTCCAACATTGACTAATAACATGTAATATTTGCTTTTCCACTTTTCCCACACAAATGATCATTTCCCTACCCTTTCTACAACGAGCTATCGCCATAGATTCACCACCGCCGTACGACGGCAGGGGGTTATCGCATCGCATTTTTCTTAAACTTACCTCAAACGCTCCTTCCAAGAAAATGGCTCATCAAAATGGCACGAGCCGGTCCCGTTCGGCGAGCTCCCAACGGTCGCCACCCGCAGAAAAATAGGATGAGAAAAATTCACTCCAGGAATTTGTTTAGTGGCAGGGCCCGATCCATCCGGACCGGACAGCCGAACGGACAAGGAATTTCTATATTGCTTTCACCCTCGCTGTCCAAACATGTGCGGCTTGGTAAACGTTAACACTTGCCACTCGATCCCCTTACCCCGTGCGCGATATTTTTCGTGGAGCCAACCCCAAGTAGACAAAAGCACACCGTCATATAAAGAGGGAAGAAAACTAAAGGCTTCACAGAAGGGCGTAACCGTGTAACGTGATGGGTGAAGGTTAAGTATAAATAATCATACCAAGATCGGACCAAGATAAATAAGCAAAGGCTACTAATATTTCGTAGTAGTGAAGAGTGAAGGAATGCACCCATTTCATCTACTGGCCTGCTATCATAAGTTTATTATTTTTGGTACACTTATTACGTCTCATGGGGACACCACAAAACATCATTTCGTGTGGTTCGTTTTCCAAAAAATACACACACATCTAACTGCTCGAAGAAGTCATAAACTCAATTCAATATCTTGACTTACAGTCACTCCAATCCAAGCATGGAATGCAACTATTTCAACGAACTACTGTTTGCGGAAGGATGTCGGATAGCAAATCAAACCTAGAGCTAACTTTTATATTAATACTCGCTGTGTCTCAAGCATCGCTCTCCAGACAGAAGAACTCCCCAACTCAACAAAATAATAAAATACTACTATCCCCTGGATCGTGTCTACACAAGCTCGAAGTAAAGTACATTGGTTGAGATTTATATTGTACACCGAATAGAATGCTTCTGATTGAGTTTTCGGTTTGTGATACACGTCGTCTTTACTCAACCATTCTTGCGGCAAGAGGTAGTTGTATTTCAATGTGAGCAAAATAAAAACCACCGTACCATCGTCTTTCAGCCAGTTTCTAGTTTGTTGCCTTCCGTTCAAACTCTATAAGCAAGTGGAGCCGCACGACTTTTGAGAGATGCTTGGCCCATCATCAGACGCTTAGACCGGCTAGTCAATGTCTTGTGTTTTGCCTTCTATTGAGGTGTATGAGACGCAAAAAAACACAGTTGCCAAGAATTGAACGTCTTTCGTTTGCTGTTATTTCTTTTTCCGTTTAGCTACCTTCCGTTCTCATTGAACTCTTCCTTCAAACTATAAAAATGCATCCCTATAAAAACGTGGTGCAGCTGTGTGCAGGCCATCCTAGGAAATTGTTGCTTCCATACACCACCCGAACCTCTACCTTAAGCATCGCCGCTCAACGGTGAAAGGAAATTGTGCGTTTCGGTTTCATTTTCGGAAAACCACTTTTATTATGTTTGCTTTACTGGTCCATTTCCCATCTCTCCCACCGTTCACTATATTACCCAGCCGGACTATTTTCGGCGAACGGCGACGAGTTTGCTTAGCACTCTATGGCCACTAGCTCGATCGCTGAAGCACCCGAGGCTCCTTAGCTTCACTCCTTGTTTGCCGCAAAAGAGATTCACTTACTCGTCTGGGACGGTGTAAGCGAAAAAAAACAGGGAATGGATAAAAAAACACCGTACCGTACCCACAGACCGGCCAAGCTAACCTATAGTAATGCGCTTTGCTAAAGAAAACCCTAAATATCTGCACCCACTCCAATCGAGCTTGTGTTTTTTTTTTCGGTTTCTATTTGAATGGCTTTACTTTTTGGCCTGTGGGCAGCCAGGAAATGAAATAAAGGAATAATAATAAAAGGAGCCTCAGCTGCCACTCTTTGCTGTAAGGGTATTTTGCTGGTTTACTTTGCTTACCTCTCAGTGCGCCATATTTGCAAATCAAGCGGCGAAACTACTATCTTTTCAGTACACAAGTTCTACTAGCGTAAATAAATGGTAATATGATTCTTCTTTTTACAAACTGGAATGCAATAGTATATATGCAGTCGTCACACATTGTAACTATGATTTTCTTTTCCTAAGTTTATACAGTGCAATTTGGTAAAGTCATGGAATTAGGTACTTTACTAACTTAACTGGCGCTTCAACCATTTCACGGTCTTGGCCTGGTGCAACAAACTCTGCCTACCACGCCTCCTCTGTCCATGTGGACGGTCTAAGAGGACTTTATGGGGGTCGTACGGGTTCATGCGTATAACATGACCAGCCGACCGCCGCCGGTATAAGGTAAGGTACAACAGTAAGATCGTTGTACAACACGTCGTTGTATCGACTCCTCCATTGTCTCCATTTTTTATTTATGTTTCCAATAATATGTAAATAATTAATTAATATTTAATTTAAATAATTAATAATACGTTTCCAACAATATATATAAACGATTTACCTTCTATAATATGACTAAAATCCATACAGTTTTAATAAAAATAATCTAATCTAAAACAAACAGCACATGCTTTCAACACTCAAACCAACACAATAAAAAAAACGCCACTATCATTAGATACGACCCTTGTTTCGGTATACAAAACGTCCCCTACCAAATGAACAATGATTATAAGCGACTAAGGGCAAAGCTTTGAAATCTCACCATGGCATTTCGACGTGCGTTGGCATGATTTGCAATCAACAATCAGGCCACGCATAAGCCCGCATATGCGACACCGCAACCCCAATACTCAAAACAAAAAATTCCCACTCTTTTCCTTTCTCTCTTTTAAATGTCACCCATTCCTCATTTTGCACACACGTGACTAGAGCCTTCAGCACCTAGACTTCAATTTACCCAGCTCTAACGTGCCCTCAATGCTATCACGCTACTGTGTCTGCGAACTGTCCTATTCCCACGTCCCGAATGTGTCCTCTACCTTAACACGTACTGACAGCGAAACAACACCAACAAAAAAAAAACACACAACAAGACATGCAAAACATTCCCGCCTAATTCGCTTGCCTTGAGGTCTGGTGTGCGTGCGTTTGTGCCGATTTCACCTGGGACGCATAAGAACGGGTGATGGCTAGCCTGTTTCGGATTGGCAGAGGGTCACAAAACTAATCTAAACTTCAAGCGAAAATTTATTGGCAGCTTAACTTCTACGTGCCACTACATTCGGTCACGTTTGTGTGCTCGTGCAGTGAGTAAATAATGTGCAAAATCCAGTTAAGCCATCGAAGCGCAATGATTCATTTGTGGACATTTGTGTGGGTGAAATGCAGTAATTTGTACATTTGTTATGAATTATCACACAACTTTCGAATCGCTAGTTGTTTAGAAACATACATATTTTAACCAAAAGAATCCACTTGTCAATCCTTTGCTATTTTCTAACAAGTTATTTGTACTAAATGCTGCGCTAAACATGAACATTTTGTCTCTCTACTCTGATACTTGTCACTCTTTTCTCTGATAGGAAATTTCAATAAAAAAAGAAAGTTAATTCTCTTTTCGTGATTTTAATCTAACTACAAAAACTATCTATGTAATTCGCTTATAAAAACATGCACACAATATGCGCACACGCCAAGGTTTGGAGCAAATAATCTCTTCGAAAACACCTAGACACAAGTGCAAAATACCCAATTCAATCGAATATTAAAGAAAACGCTTTCCCGTAGCACTAGCTGTCGCTCACCTGAGATTCCAAACTCCGCTGCACATAAGAGCAGCTTGGAAGGAAACCAATTTCGATGGAGCAGTTTGAGCTGATGTTGCGAAAAATGAAATCGCTTTATACGCCTATTGCCTTCCCGATTGAATCCTGCCACCGGGTGCTGATGCTGCTGCTGCTGCTGCAGCTAAACCAACGCATAAACTTAACCCATCCCAGAAGCTAGTCCCATAGACCCCCACTTTTCGATCGACTCGCATGAGTCCAGCGTGCGTCCGAATGGAATGAAGCTATGGAGTGATTTTAGTACCCTAGGGATGCACGAAAAAAACCATACTTATCTTAACGTTCCATCCGCAGTCGGCTTGCTGTCCAGTACGATAAGGATTAATCTCCATTTACCCGTCCATTTCGAATGTATGGAGTGCGTTTCCACTCGCTTTCGTTTTCGCCTGCGACAGGGATGATCTTCTTGACCGGGACGTCTCACCGATGCCGAAATGGCTTTTTCATCGTACAATTCGTGTGTTAGGAGTTCACCTTCACTAGTTCAAAGCTACCTATGAAGGTTCCACTAAAATGGTCATAATCTAAGGCGATCCAGTTGATGCACAGCGTAATGGGCGCTTAGTTTTGATTGTTAAAAAAACTCCCCTACAAGTAGCTTGCCGATTTCTTTCGGTTACATTTTAAATCCACCACTTTAACCATTCTCGAGCCACTCTCGGTGAAAAGACCCTATTTCTTCTAAGAACTTTGAATTGTTTTGTCCATGCACAGTGACTCGAATCACCTAATGTGAACTGCTTTCATCTATTCGCTTCAAATCACCTAAAAGTTAAGCAATTGACTGGAGGGCAAAAATCCTTCCAATTTTTCGAATGAGCAGTACCGAACCTTATTGGCCATAGTACTTCATAAGTGAGGGAGAGAAATAGATAAAGGGAAAAGCAACGACCCCTCGGACGGCGTCTGGATTAGGCAGATTATTTACAGCACTTAAGCAGGATTTTCCATTTATGATTTACCTCCACGTGCTGTTGTCTCTCTCGCTCTCTCTCTCTCTCTCCCGTTTTGCTCACTGTGTCTGCCAATGAATGGCTATTTCCCGTATCACTGTCTGCTCCTGCTGCAACTGGACCGGAGTCTGGTGAAACCTCCATTAACTCTTTTCGCAGGGATTAGAGCAAGAGATAGTTTCATGCTTCCGGCTGTCTGGTCCGTCTGGCGGTAAAGGATGCTCGGAACGCCAACGCCAAATATCTGTGGTGCGCGCGTATCCGAATGCATACGCCAAATACCGACCCAGAATCCTTCGGACTGTCGGTAAGATCCTTATCTGAGCATCTGACCCTTTTTCCCGGGTGCGAACCTGCACTGACGCATACACAGACACACAGCTACACCCGCCAGATGTACAGACAAGTGTGCACAGATGAAACGGAGTGCGTAATAAAGCAATCGTGGTTATGATGATCCTGAAATAAACTGCTTAATTCCAGTTTGCAGACAAAATTAAGCTAACGATAACGGTTCCCTTCTTGTAGCAGGCAAACGATCGGAAGGATTGTAGCTGAATTAATTAACTTAATGAAATGAAATCAATAAAAGCGGTTTGTTTCACAACAATAGCTACAAAACCTTTATTTTGTACAAAATCCTTACCTTCGAAAAAGCAAATAAAGAAATCAAATAAAACGCCTGAATGTATGCTCTTTTACATGAAAATTGTGATTAAATTAAATCACACTTGTTTAAGCAGAATAAAGCCGAAAAGATTTACAATCTCAAATTATCTTCAAAATAAGGAAACGATGGTGTAATGAATGGTGTTAATGTAACAAATTCAATTGTGAAAATATTATGATAAGAAACGTAACACATATGAAATGTTGGTTGCATACCTTTAGGCGTTCCAGATCAAACAGAAAAAAAGGAATAACGATTTTTTTTTATTTCATCACCCATTTTCACCATATCCAAATATCCAACCAGAGCCCTTTACGGCACCAGCGCTCATGCCACGGTTCGTAAAACAACCTATTGTAGAAAACTTTGTCACCCGTCTCAGCATCAAATTGTTCCCTTTACAATCTGCGTGGCATGTGACTCAAACACCATCGCTCCCTCTGCAGCACTTGTCAATTATGCAGACAAGAGCGCGAGGCAAGCAGAAAAAAGCTACGACAATGCGGGCAGAACAGAGGACACTTATCCCTTCCACCAGCGATCCTATTATCTCGAAACCTCAGCTCGTTACAACTTACACAGCTCCCGAAAGCACACGCAACACTCACACTTTTCTTTCTCACACTGCTGACATGCACGTCTATTAACACACAGGAAACACCACTTCAGCGACTGTCGGGAGGGAAAGCCGGTTGAAAGGCACCCACCCAAAAAGCGTTAAGAATTTATGATAACGAACAGTCACACAAAGGCCCCACCTTCTTCTGTCTTCCGGCAGAGCGAAGCAAGAACATCCCCAGCACCAAGCAAAGCATCGCGATAAAAGTATCGTGCAGAAAAGAAATTAAAATGACAAAAAATCGTACAGAGGAAAGTGAGGAGTGGGGAAAACCCGTAAGATCGATCCGTCTCCTGCACGCCCACAGACACATGCACATCGATTTCTTCGCATCTGGATTTAATTGGAAAATTTTGATGGTTTTGGTGGTCGATGAAGAGAAAAAAGACTCCGGAATAACGCTGGGCTGAGTTTGCTGCTTCGAAGAAAGACGGAATAATAGCACAAAAAATGTTTCCTTGCTTTCCTACTTTCTTCTTTGCAATGTGTTTTTCGTTCAACTCTTTCTTGTTTTACGTTGCTCTTGTTCCTTCCCACAAAACACGTTATGTTCATTCTCCATTTTTTTTTTTTTATTTTATTTCCTCCTCTCTTCAACACTTTCCAACTTTCTTTCTTTTCTTGTAGCTTATTACTTTTCTCCTGTTAGCGTTTTTTCTTCCTTTAGCGTAGGCTAACTTTGACAGTTGTTCCATTTATCCTTATACCCGGCGTGCGAGCGCTGTCGACACGCGTTCACCACTTTGCCAATATCAACCGGCGCGCCAGACAGCAGTCGAAAAGCCACTCGAACACCTCCACCACCTACAGCTCTCCCGCGTCCCACCATGCGATGTATGACAAATTGAGAACATGCTCGAGAAAACTAACCGAGTAAACCTCTGCCGTCACATAAATGTCTTCGACGGTGGCACCAACGCAACGCAACCAGGGTCGCACAGCTTTCGGGGAAATAGAGGCAAAGAGAGAGAGACAAACGAGAGTGAAACGAACGACAAGCAAACGAATCTGAAAATGAAATAACCTTACACCCCTTTACACCGCTTTGCTGCGGGTGTGTGACAGCACCGTCCTTCCGTCAGCTTCTTGTGGTTCTCCCGCACACCGCTAAGGTTATGTTGAGGTTTGTTCACCGGTGCGCCCTCCACCCGGTGGCCGGATGATCTTTGGTCCCGCGCAAAGCCATTACTGCCGGGGCGGAGAAACATAAGTCTGGGCTGTTCCGGTCGGTTCGATTCGTTTCGGGGGAAAGTTTTTTATTTTCTTGCGACACCTCCGGACGTCTGTATTTGCTTTAAGTTTCATAGGTTCAAAATTACCGCTTCATGCTTTTTAATTTGTAGTTTTTGCCCTTCATCATTTCTGACTCAAATGTTAAAAGGTTATTTTTTAGTTAAGGAGATTTTTCCTGGAAAAACATAAAGTCCTCGAAAACCCCTACCCCATTGTAAGCAGAATTGAACAGCTCTGAAAGGCAACTCTGTTTCTATTAATAATTATTTGAAACGACCAATTAAGGCGATCAAAAAATCTCTTTCATAAAGGCCAAACAAAAGAAACTCCGCTCTCGACTCATCCTAAATCAACCCTGTCTCAAATGGCTCAGAACTTCAAAAGCATCGCTGCAAGAAAATCAAAAATCACGCTATCAGCACGCATTACGATGGTGCGTGTATTTGTCCATCTCTTTTTTTTTCAAAAGTTCCGCTTTGCGTCACAACAATCACTTCTACCCTTTTCGCAAACATTTTAGCGCCGGTAATCGAAAGGATCAAAGAAGAGCCCAAGTGAAGGTTTAATTTTCCCCTTGCTTATAAAACATAAGAAGACGGTCGCCCTTTCCTTGGGAAACAAAACATTTCACAAAAGCACAACAGATTGATCGCAACTGGTTCTACTGGCGCCCGTAGTTGTCATGCAGGTTCGTTGATGCGTGGTGCTGCAGTAATAATGTAGCTAACCGGCCGGCACCAGGGTTTCCAGTTTTCAGCCGATACAGAACAAAGTGATCATTGATGATTTTTATTTTTGCACCATTTTGTGGCTGAAAAATAAAATTCTTCTTCTCATCAGCAGGGAACTATGACAGTGTTGCGGTTGGCTGGACCTTTCTGTAATAAAAAAACACGTACACGACAGGCAACAGAAAACCAAAGAATAGGTCCTATCGCACACTGCAGCAACATCGCACCACTTACTTTCCATGACAGTTTCACGTCATGGTCGGGGTTTTGCACGGTGAAAGTTTTTAGCCGGTACTCCGAACGTTCCCGCAAATGACGGTTAATTAATTTTCAGCCAACGTTTCGGTGATGTGCAGACCGTGGCATCCTTTTTGCTGGGCAGAGTGAAGCACCATTTCAGGGCGTGTTTTTTAAACGTCTTTCAGACTGTTTTATGTCGCTTTTTTTGGAAGAACAGATGCGAGGGCTTGCACGCATCTTTTCTGCGATGCTCGGTGTGGCATTTTTTGGAGAAAAAAATCTGTTTATTTGTTGACTGGTAAAAGGAAACATGGCAGATTTTCTTTAGAACAAACATCAACATTTTTGAGAACATATGAGGAAAAAATAGTTTCCTTTGTGACAGGGGTAAACGGAAAGTAACTCAGCAGCGTCATCAACTGTACTTGTGCCCCCTGGCGTCGACCGGCGGAAGCTGATAGTTTTGGTTAAAACATCAGAAAACAAAATAACATCTATTGGAATGTACATAACAGCAAATAGCAAATCTAATCGACGAAACATAAACAGCAAGCTTTGAAAACGTCTTTTGCATACTTTTAGGCTCAAAAAATTGAACGAGGCACAATCTCACGGTAAATTAATAAGCGTGTAAAGTTCCACTATTAACCACCTGGAGACGTTAGTGTAAATCCAAACCAACTGACAATTTACGACCCATCAAGCCTGTCCTTTATGTTTCATAGATATTTGTATTCTCGCACGCCCTTCCCTTATAACAGTGAGCAATGCATTTAAAAGCCAGAGGACATGGAAGGTAATTCACTAGCATAATCTTGTTTTACACTAGCGAGTCTAACGAAACTGTTTAGCATCACGAAACGTGCCTCCTCCTTAAGGTGTTTTTAATGAATAAAATGATTATTCCTCACGTTTTTTTCAAGATGATTAACTGAGTTAATTGTCGTGCATGTCTTTAATGAAAAAAATCTTACATCTTACAATCTTTGCTTCTAACTTTCTAATAACCTTGTTAAACATGCTATAAGCAGTGTAGAATGGAAATAATCTACCATCGAACAAGGCTCTCCGGTTCCGGTCTACTGTCAAGATCTTTTGCATTTTCGTTTCCTCGAAAAGCTGTACGTTTTACCTTATTTTCCACAGAAAGTTACATTTTGGCTAAGATGTTATCACTGAAAAATGGTTTCACCGAGCACCCGTAACTTCCCGGGAAAAGTGAAGCGCGCCGAAAGCTCGTACCGTGCGTAAACTCACCACATCCAAAGCCACAGACACGCCTTCACTCCACTTTCTTTCCTTCCAGTCTTTCCACATCCTTCCCCTCCCCCAAAAATCCACCCGTGATAAACATCCCTAATCAAGTAATAACGACATCACCGCCCAAACGATGAGAACTGGAGCACCCAAAATCACCATTTGCCAAAAATTACATCCCAAACGGATCGGACCACGGACAGGCAGGCTGGCCTGGATCGAAAGATGCAAACACCAGCAACGAAGCGAGAGCAAAGGAAAATTTATAACGCTCTAATTAACCAAAACCGGGGAACATTCTTTTCCTCCGTCCGGCCCCTCCCGGAACATTCTTTTCATCCTTGGGTACCAGAGAGGGAAAGTGCCGGGAAAAAAACAACCAAGCTTGTCCACCAAATCATGACAAGCTTGCTTGACTGGGAGTTTTCTCCTGCTTCTTGTTCCTAGGGGTTGTCCAGCTCTTATCTGCGCCCTCAAAGTGATTCTGTATTTATGTGCTGCGGTCCTTACTTTCCCTACACAACAAGCACACTCATAACAGCTTGCTATTTCCACTGGAATGTTGGCCTGATTTTTGGAGATGTTGCTCCACTTAGGGCGCTAAATTATATTTTTCCCCCGAGTGGGGAGTGACAAAAAAACAACCTTTGAAAAATCCTAATCGAAATAAGCTTACTAAGAAGAGAAGAGCGTAAGCTCAAAAACGGAACAGAAAAAAAGGAAACGAATTACAACATCCCAAAGCGCTCTTGCTTTGTCATTTTAATTTGTGCAATTTTGAGGCCGCTTTCCTTCCACAAGCAAAAAGAAAAGAGCTTGATAGTTAATTACGGCAAGTATGTGCCCGGGCGAGGGTCCTTCGTCTTCGTCAGCACGGTCAGCCCCTGCTGCCGGTTGCGGTTCCGGTTGCAGTGCCGCGTAAGCCACCCAACCAATGCGAAACAATTCGCTGCGATCGTTTTGACAAATTAGCATCATAATGTTTCTGCTGTTCGAGGAATCAAATTAAGACACCGATTTTGTCACTTTTTGTCGTCATGCCTCACCAAACAAACCGTCTGCTATGCAAAAAAAAAAGCATCGTGCTCTCGATAGCATATGCCAACCTTTCTTTTGGCAAATCTGTGTGTATGTAAGTGCGTGTGAGGGTGAAAGGAATGGGGGGGGGGGTAGTGTGGCGAAAAAAAAACAGTCGCTCGATCTCTATCGCTGGAAATCTGAACTCTACCGAGAAGAAAACCCAACCCCCAACTCGCCGGGAGCAAAGCCAACCGGAGGAATGTCATCAAGAAGCAACAAGAAAAACCGTACGCAATTTGTCAAAGCGGCTGAATAAATCACTCGGTTGTAAGCGAGTTTGTTTCGCTTTTTCTTTTCAACCCCCCCCCCCTCCCTCTTCTTTACGCTTTTCTGCTACCCATTTTCCCACACTCACGCGCACACACACACAATTTTGGTTCAAGCTGAGCCACTTTTTACTTCTGCCTCCTTCTCCCGCTCGGGCGCAGCACAATCTTCTATGCTAATGCTGCGACAATATGGATTTGGTACAATTTTTCCGAACTCTTAATTTGTTTTGTCCGATGTTTTGCTGCAGCATAACTTTTGCCTTTTAGCCGCGCTCGTTCTCATCGTAGTGGGGATCGCCCCTGTAATGGGATGGGTGGGATCACCCATCATCCGTGGGAAGCTGTCTAATAAGGGATCGGGTCCCGTGTCGAAGGGGAAAAAGTGGGCATAAAATATGGCGATTACTTGGTTGGGTGCATATTTTTCAGCAAAATTTGTGCACGGTGCTCATTTGTTAGCGATGGTAGGGAAACGTCATGGTGTGGAAAATCTGCTATAGACGAACAGTTTTGGGGAAAGTAAACTACTCAGGACATGAGACTATTCGAACGAATGGTGTTCTAATAAGTACACTTAATGTCCATTTCAAAAAATATTGTTACATAAATTAGTACATAGCCACTTTGAGTAGGAAAATAATGAGACAAGTTTGTTATCACACATGCTAAAGGTGCCGAGTTGGTGCATGACAAGATTTCCTCAAGTGTCCCGCCGTCGTCTGCTAATCCGTTATCCCGGCCTTGATGGCGGACGCGTCAACGCCATCTTCCCACCTCATCTTGGGCCTACCACGTCTCCTCGGCCCATGTGGACGGCCTAAGAGGACTTTACGGGCTGGGTCGTACGGGTCCATGCCACATGGCATATGACATGTATGACATGGCCAGCCCACCGGAGACAAGATCCTTGTACTGCTCGTACCGCTCGTCGTTGTATCGGTTCCTCCATTGAGGATAGAAGATTAATTTTCCTTATAACTGTCTCTTTTTCATTTGTTACATAAACATGCAAATTTGTGTTATTATAGCACACTTAAAGAAGCACCAATTGTATGTTCTATAGAGACAAAATTTTAAAATTTTGTGCTGCTGAATGTATTTTATTCGTTCAGCTTGAGTGAGTCAAATATTTCCGTTCACGGCAAAAAAGATGAACATACAGGTAACGTACATGCTCAATCACAAAAGTGATGATCTAATGAAATGATATATTATCCCATTTGGTCCGTAATCAAAAATTATTTATTTCAATGACGCTTACAATCGTTTGTTATTCATTATTATCAACACTTCCAAAACAGGTGTTTCCATACACAATCGGTGTGTTCCGAAACACTCTCTCGATCACAATCAATCTTAACAAAACCGATAAACCTATCCAAATGTCATTCCCTTAGTTAGACATCAACAAAGCTCCACTTTCACATACATCTACAAACCGTACCGCTCCCTTTTCCCAATCTCATTAAATTGTCGACGTAAGCGCACCCGTCCCACCGTAATACGTTTCCACGAATGTATGCAAACTGTAAAGAAATCGAGCACTCGGAAGCACTTTATTGTTCCCGGGCGCTTACCGGGGAAAGCCCACCACTCGCCAGCGTGTGCTGTCGCTATCTTGAAGCACACGTTTCCGAGCCGGAAATTTGATAAACGTTCCAGCTCCTGCGGCTCGCGATAGACGTCGTCGTAAGGCAAGGTAACAAACGGGCTTTGAAAGGTAGGCGTGTTTGCTTGTGGTTAAATTTCATTCTACAGAACGAGCACACCTCGGTCGCTGGTGTGCTGTTTTTCTTCTGTGTTTCCCTGCTACAAAACAAACCCACAAAAGGTGGTACGCGTGCATGAAGGTGGTAGAGAAAGGAACGAAAAAATAGAGAAACGGACGATACTGAGAAACGGACTAATAAACTTGTCAATCTCGGGCTCATGATCGTATCATAATTCAATCAACTCTCGCTCAACCCGAAACGCCCGGCCGACAACAACGCTCATTACCCAGCCCCGAGGTTCGTTGCTTATCAGGTCAACAACATCGCGTTGCGGTTGGGTTGCGACGCAACACGACAAACCAAATACGACGCCTTCGTCAGTAGCACAAACCGCAGATCCTTGCGGCAGGATGGTAAAAACACAAAACGGAAGGTGTTTGTAAATTTACCCATTCTTCTAAACACACGACCTTCCCCACTGTGGACAGTATAGTTCAACGTCATTAGCACGTCTGCTATCGTTTGTCTCAATCAAAGGATGGGAACGGTATAGGGTAGCTACCTTTCAGTGAGTAGCAAATTACCTTTAAAGGTCCGACAATTAGCAGCACGCCATGAGGAAACATAATTACGGCACGCGTGCGTCTTTAACACCTCCAAACCTAGCGGCACACAGCAGCTGCTTGACCAAAAGTGGACGACACTCTTATCAGATCCGGCCCACTTCCGAGGTGAGCATATTGTGCAAGTAAAGCACCCGGGGGTCGGAATACTCATAAATTGTTTCATTCATAAATTTTCTCCTTTGTTGTCCACTTCCCCCTTTTTATGTGTGCTGCAAGAAGAAACTGTGTTCTTTTACATCACAAAAGCAAGACTCTATGCTTTCTAAAGGATGGAGAGAGAAAAAAAAATGCATTGCAAAAACTAGCTGATAACAGCATTGCGTCTTGATGTACAAAGGAACTTCACTTCAAGAGCACCACCCAAAGCACAAAGGAAGGGAAAGAATGGCACCGGACTGGTTCCAGCCAAAGTGCCCAGCGGGCGGTGGCACTTCCCGTGCCTGACAGCTGGAATCCCTGCCGTCAGACGGGCAGCGGAGCGTGAAAGCAACACCAGCAAAACACTAGCAGATCTTTATCATAATTAGCGAAATATATCAGCGGCTTAAGTAGGGATTTTGCGTGGAAATTGTCACAATCACTACATGGACCAACGCCAGCTCCATCGCCGAAACGTGACGCGCGTGGTGCACAACTGTAACGGATCCGCTTTGGTGGACCTTTCAATGTTGCTCCGTTTTTGCGTCCGTCGGGCAGGGCATATTCAACAAACGGGCCCGTTCCCTTCCGTAAGCTGTGCTAGTGTGTTTGAGTAATTTTGCAAGTGTGAAGCGTAATCCTCTCTAAATTATGGTTATAAATTATTTAACAATTGTCTCACCCCGCCGTAATCCTTACAAATCGTACCGCTCACCAGGGATCTGCAAGGAAACGGGAAAGGTGTTTAGTAAATTGGTTTGAGCAAAGCACACTTTCAGCACCTTTGAAAGCGTTTGCCATTAAAGACGTAATCAAGTCTAGCAGTGTTAAAGAACATTAGATAAGGGAATTTAAAAGTATGTAATGTTACGTTCAATCTGAGATTTAAAGAACAAGCCAAAAATTGATTTACGAAGTGCAAACTGCATACTTTTAGGCGCACATTTAAACAACAATTAAGCCACATTAAAGACTTGTTTCTTCCGTCACACTTCCAGAAACACTCGATAGGTATAAAAATACGGCACACTAGTGCAACTGATTGCGTTTCTGCTTTAAAATCCTTAAAACAAACACCATCCGCTACCGGCGCTGTCGTTTACGATACACTTCAAAATAAAAATCCAGTCGGTAGACAAACACGATCGTAAAAGGGGAAAACGATCCACTGGCCATCACCGAACGGTTCGGTTCGTACCGTAGACTTAAGGCTTTTGTCAAGAGGCTTAAATGTTAGCTGACTTCACTAAGACGCTCTTTTCTTAGTTTTCGCTCTTGTTTGCTACTTATACAGCACACTTCAGGGAAACTCTAGTGACGTCTGTTTTGAGTGCTATTTAACAAGTATATCTTTTTTTATATTTTACCCCAGCTCATCGACATAGTGGGGTCGATTTGAACCAGTAGACGTTTCGACGTATTGAATGAAAGTGGCAAAGATTGGTAATTTTCATATTTTAAACGAGACAACACTTCATCTGATTTGCGTGACTATTTTTATACAATATATTTCCCGGGACAAACCCCGTCAATCTAAGTGGAATCTACTCGATTTTCCAACCGGCAACACCGAGACACAGACATGCCTTATTATCACACCACTCGCTGGCACGTTTTCAACTCATTAAGGATGAGGGATCCATCAAGGTTAAGTGACTGACTGAAGTTCTTGCTAAAGTCCAACTGCGTAAGCACCAAATAATGATACCTATTTTGGGTTTTGTGTATGGGCACACTATTGCTGTAAACGAGTGAATACAGCTGCTTCTTGCAAACCCCTTGCACAACAGAGATTCCTTGCGGTGTTTTAATTGCTACGCAGAATCCTTAGCATCCATCATATGACATTCAAAAACGCGGTACTTATAATTATCACGTACGCTTGTTGAAATGAAATCAAATCAGTGCAGCTTCTCGTTTTCGGCTGAATCGACCACAAACAGTTCACTGCAGCTTCATTTCTAAGTATTTATCCTCATTCGGGGCATATTCGTTGCTTCGAAGAATGACACCTGCTTGTTAATAACATTCCATAGGCCAACACTTTTCCAGCACGTCGAAATTCAAAATATACTATTAGTACAGCAAAAATGAAGATTAAATCCGATTTGTTCCTCCGTTCTAACGAAATTGCTTGGTTAGATCTTAGCAATGATCCAATCGCAGTTGACCAATTCAAAATGACACCAGATGAGAATGATAATTCTATGATAAAATTAAAAAAAGCCACCATGAAATGTTGTCCCATAGTAAGCCTTGAAATAAAGACGCTCGCCCGTTCCCACACGTCATCCTAATATGACGGAAAAATATTATTAAAAACCACAATTTAATTTCACGTTTCGGTCAAAACCATCACTCACTTTAGTTTTTCGTTGGTAAGCCTGAAGAAAAAAACGCACACTCACAAGGTCTTTGAGCTCACGGACTTTCATGACCATCGCTTTAACAGGACCACAAAAACCCCAACTCCCTGCAACGTGCACAACCGTTCACATCAAATTGAAAATCAATTTTAGCTAAATTCTATATTTTGCAATCTACTCACAACATGCTTTTCGGCAACCGGGAACTCAATTCTTATCCCATTTGTTCGCTCCCGCATCATCCACCCAACCCCATTCCAACCACCGATACGACGTGCCATATAGAACCGGGCTAAAGCACACACATAGCAACACTCGTGCACTTTCCTAGCACAACACCAATACCGCATGATAGAATAAATAAATAAACTTTAAGCGTTCGGCTAAGGGTGACCGGCTTGCGGGAAACGCAAGCCAAAACGGACGGCATATAACTTCGAGCGATCGAAAATCGTCCGGCTGCCGGAAGGAGTAACTAACAGCACAAGAAAACGCCAGAATACTTATTATAGTTCTTCGTTTCTTTGGTGCCTTTCCTTCCGTATCTTTTATTGGTTTTGTTATTCAGCTCCCCGAAAGCTACCCTAGCCATCACATCGGACGTCAAACCCCCGTAGGAAGTATAATATCAAACCTTATTTATTTTATTGTCCCGTTCTGCCCGACCAGATGCAACGGAATTGCGGTACGTTCCCTTAGCCCGGTGCCGGAATGTTACCCCCGTTGATCGTGTTCGTTCGTGGGCGTTGTTGGTTCTTCTGGCCGCAACAAATGTTGAGACACCGGTTGTCGAAGCAAAGCGGACCAAATATTCGAACCCGACCATCAGCAGCCAGCCAGGGAAAAAGGGAAGGAAACGATGGGACACCGACACCAGGTGCGGTGCGCAGACCCATGAGCGCTCAACTTCATTAGATTCGGTTGTCACCGGGAATATCGGATGTGTGGCTGACGGTGATTGTGCAGAATTGTGGCAAATATTTCGTGCTTCGCCACGTCCCGGAGCCGCAAGATGTATGTGAAACGGGTGGCAGACAGAATGGGTTGCTGTGACCGTGCTTAGCTCGTCGTCATACCGACGCGCGTTGCACCAGACGGATGGATTGCATACCTTGCAGGATGGTGTTATAAAAAAATCAAAGTTTTGTTTCAAGATTGATTTTAAAGGAACTCTGAGGAGCAACTATCTTGGAGCAACAATAAACTGGTAGACGGAAGTCATGCTGCATCGAAACTTACATCAAACTTACAGCACATTTAATGATTAAAAAGGTCCTTAGAATATTTGCTTGAATTGTGTGACAATTGATATACCTTTCCCCCATTTTCGTATGCTCAGTTAAATAAATAAAATCAATTAAAGTTTAGAAAGCAAGTACATAAAATTCAATAAATGCAAACCTGCTGCCTATGCATATGAAATATAAATACTTTTTGTAGCTTATCGTATCTATTGAAAACATAATAAAGATTTGAGTGAGTCACTTGAACAATTTAAACTCCAACGCTAGTATATACGCTATATATTACTTGGAACGCCTTAAGGTATGCAA
The DNA here is from genome assembly GCA_000349105.1 of Anopheles epiroticus. Taxonomy (NCBI): domain Eukaryota; kingdom Metazoa; phylum Arthropoda; class Insecta; order Diptera; family Culicidae; genus Anopheles; species Anopheles epiroticus. The sequence goes on along the minus strand of KB671953.1, from coordinate 1,162,284 downwards.
TAAAACAGATATTTTTTATACATACTTCGTTTAATCCTTCATGACAACGTTACATCCATTACGCCATTGCTGCCACACATTTTCTTTGTAATGTCCATTAACATACTAGAAAATATACTGGAAATAAATTTTGTTCATCAGTAACACTTCTATAGTTGCATACTTTCAGGCGCTTAGCAGACGAAGTCTAAACCATATGTTTTAATTGGAGTATCAATAGTGCGCAGACCTACGATGATTGTAACAATTCAACGAGTCCTTAACGTTTTACTCTTCCATACATTAGTTCCATGATTGCTGCAAAACATTACCAATAATGAATATTAAAAAGATAAACACATGCATCAACTTATTTCAAATGATAATCAATTTCTCCCAGAGTTTAAACTCTCACAAAATGTATAACCAAAGGGTGTTTTCTAAGCGTACATCTACCTTTTTACACGCACACCAACCCAACGAACCGTTACAATTTAAGTTTGAAATGCATATAGCTGCCGTTTTGCCGAAAACTTTGGCCTCCCTTCTCAATCAGCCTAATTAAATCGCACGGTAAAGCACCATCATCTGAGGATGGTACGCAAACCGGCTCGCGCCATGCTACAACCCGAAATTATTCGTCCATTTTACGACCGTCCCAACCTTGAACCGGTCCCGGAACCCTACCAGACCCATAATTAAACCGAATCAACTGCACGTTAACCCAACCGCAATCGATCGGTTGATTAGAACGAGAGTAAGGGTATGTGTACCGGAGGGAGAGAGGGAGAGATAGCGATAGAAATCGACATTCGACGATCGCGCTTTACAGCCGTGCCCGAAAACGCAACCCACAGATCGTGCAACCAAATCCGTTCCACATTTACCTATCACACGTGCCGGACCAAACGCATGCAGTCCGTTCATCTCCCGGGAGCGTTTCGCAACGCCAAGCATCCACCGTTTCCACCAGTTCCATCATGAAAAGTTGTACCACCATCGCGTACGACAAGCATTTCGAATCCTTTCGCCTCCACCATCGCACCACGCCGAAACCTCAATCGGTTTCGGTATTTTCTAATTAACTTCAAAGTCAATTTATGGCCACCGACACCGTCACTTTAACTAGCCCCGACAGCTCTCATTTAAATTTGCACTTCCCTTTCTACTGGCACACTGTTTTGCCTCTCTCCAACACTTGGTAAAGCGTAAAATACGCTAACCAAGTCAATCGTAACCCTTGAAAATGAGGTAATCGGTTTCTGCATATGTGTGCTTGCTTCTGTATCGCTCTGGATGTACACTAATAGGGTATAATGGGTAAGCCTCGCGGCAAACCTAATGAATGGAAGCCGACGATTGTAATGTGACGCAGGTGGGGTTGGGGCGCGCGAAAGCGCATCGAACAGTTCGGGCAGCTAAGCTTACCTTTTTGCCAATCGTTTCAGGTTAAGCTGGCTGAATGGGGTTTGGTTATGTTTAAAGCGATAGGGCTATCGAACGATGTTGTGTGTGTTCTTTCACAGTAAAAATTGTACTTGGTCGAGAGAATTTGCTTTTCAAATGATCCTGAAAATAGAACACTACAGAATTTTCATGCAAATCGTGTTGAAAGCACGGAAACCAAAATTTTCATTTTTTAAATTGCTCAATAACTATAATATTTATCTGAAAAATTATCCTTTAGGTTGGCTTAGCCCAGTCAATAGAACAAATGCACCGATATTCTAAATATATCCCTAGTAAAAGTATACTTTAGATAGGAATCTGGAGAACAGAACTGCCTAAACGGGAATACTCTTTTAACAAATTTATTCAACAAACAACAATCCTAAATCCCATAAAATTTTTATTCTAACGAGAATCTGGAGAACAGAACTACCTAAACGGGAATACTCTTCTGACAAATTTATTAAACAAACAACAATCCAAAATCTCATAAAATTCATTCTAACGTTTAAAAACGTCTCACAAAAGGCTTTCTAATTCCACGTTTTCACTTTACTGGGATATAACTATACTTGCTTATTACATATTTTGAAACAAAAATTCAGTTGTATAACCTTGGTGGGTATCAAACTATCATCTTGAGCAATTTAACCCACCAAAAATGTATTCCACCCACAGCATCACATCTTAACACACTCACACTGGTAAATTATTTACGACCGCCCTGCCTTGGGAAACAGTGACATTAAACACACGAAACCGTTTCCGCGCCACCGAACACAGCCAACACGGGTAGTAACACACTCATCACCTGTTCCCAGTTTCGGTACGGTCATCAATTGTAATTCACGTTAACACTCGGGAAATTAACCATTAAACATCAAGCATGTGAACCGCACTGTTCCGCGACCATCGAGGGGTGGGGCCACGGGGAAAATGAAGGCATAACGTTTGCCATGCTGCCGTACGGGAAAACATAATTTCCGCCCGACGTGACCAATGATTAGGCGCGGAAAGGGCGTACCATACATAACTCATGCCACAGTTGGTCGAACGAGTGGGTTCACGATGGACCGCAGAAGGAAAGCAAGCAGGAAAGCAGATGGATACGGATACGGGGGAAGGAAAGGAACACAATTATGGCCCACCCGAAAGTGTTTCCATCAAGATTGTGTCCTTTAATGGGACGGGGATAAGGAAATTTTAATGATGGACACTTTTAAGCAATTCAAGGTTGGTAAAGTTATAATTGAGGGGTATTTTTTTTTTGTGTAAACTTAAAACAAAATTTAAAAAACTTACAAATTCCACAATGGATTTGTTAATTTAAACATGCCCTAAAAAATTGTTAAACGAAAACAAACGCTTACCACTGTACGCCAATTTGCTACAGTCAGCAACAAAAAACAAAAGCATTCAAATACACAGACAACTGCTGTCCCGCAACAAACGGAAACCCAGGCAGTCAACAGGAGCACGTGCTGATACAACACCACACCACCACACCCGTGTGCGTATGGCCACTTCCCCCCTTTAGAATAAATACAATAAACATCACAAATGCGAATTTTCGTTCGTTTCTAAAATTTACCCCCAAACACACAGTCAGCAGTTTCCGGAATTACTAACACGCTTGTACCGGGGGGAAAATACTCCAGGTGCGTTGTAAGGGAAAAGCTAACACACGAACACATATTTTCGTTTTATTCTATTCCATCCAAATTGCCTTACTAGCTCACGACGCACGTACAGCCATGAGTGACACATCCGGAAAAAGGCAGGAGGGAGGAGGGGGTGGTGTGAAAAACGAAAAACAAACAACGAAACGAACACATTAACGGGTGGGCCATCGTTCCCGTAAACAAAAGTCGTGCAAAGAAAGAAACGCCAAACAGGTCAAGTGTTTATTTGCTGTAAACGTCAACGTACATCCCATTCAAATCATGTAAAGCTGTAACGGTACGGTGCGGGAACTGAGAAAACAATATGGAAACCTTTCTCACACCACACATGCACCGCGTGAGTGCTCTGTGCTGGTCGACATGGAACACGGAACAGCGTTCGACATTGGTTGTGTCCTTCGCACAAAAAAAAGCGGGAAAGTCGCAAATTGTTAGCCTTGCAGTGCGCCACGTGCCACTAATGGCCAAACGGTGTCGCACGGCCACCGGTACACTAGTCAGCGGTGTCACCTGGTCCTTGCCCGGGCGTTACAATGGAGAAGGGGTACAAAAACGGGCTACATTTCGCTTGCGATACCAGACCTAGCGCGTGTGGCAAACCGTAGCACGGTGACGGTTATCCGGTACCTCGCTGTGTCACATGCTGTTTTGGTCGTTTGATCGAATGCAATAATTGTCACTCGTGGGTGCATTAGGGGCGAAACCAAGAGTGAAGTGTAGTAATGGGAATTTCGTTACGTAAATACAATTCAGTGGATTTTGGAGACCTAAGACCTATGATGAGGCTGATCTACCAAAGTAACGAAAAGAGTTCTACGCATTCATAGCTGAAGCTATTTTGCGGCGTTTTCGCCTGATGGATTTTGTGACATCCTCTTTCTCCGTATGGTCTCTCAGTGACTCTCAGTGGATGAGGCCAAGTGCCGATCGTTTGCAAAATACCTCTCAGGCTATGGACTTTACGCTCTCGGTGAGTTAGCTGACTTGAAACCGGCGTTCAAAGTATTAAGTAGTTCAGTGATTATTTTTTAACTGATCTATTTTTTCATAATACATAGGTAATGGAGCATCATTTGTTAGCATAATCTGGAACTACGCTAACTTCTTCAAGCAACGGGTACTCTTTCTCTCTCTCTCTCTCTCTCTCTCTCTCTCTTCTTGGCCCGCTCATTGCTGATCACGTCTCAAGCAACGGGTACTAACTATCCTTAATCCTTATTTTTTCGGCAAAACTATCCAAAAAAAAAGGGATAAAATTGAATCAAGCAAATCAGTTTTAAGCCTTCCACCCTTTTTAACACAGCGGTATGGTGCGAAATAAATTAAGCATTAAGGCCGGACTACATGGGGCGCATTCACAAGCCTACTCTGCGTAGTAGTGCCCCCTGGTGACAATTGTTGGAAACTAGGCAAGCATCTGTCATCTGTCAAAAAATGTACATCGAGTTACCTTTGAAATTGGAAAGGTTTTCTCAGCAATGTTTATTCATTGTTTTGTGACCGGTGCTAATAGGAAGTAATGGTAAAAAAACAAATGCATCATAATTCGTGAATTGGTGAATAAAATTGGAAGAGATGCATCTTCTGCTATGTCTATTGAATTTGGTGTGTTGTGTATGCAAAGCGGCTGGGAGCTGTCAAACCAATTGCGCTCCTCAAATCAGCGATTATCTGGTGTGCGAAATTCTTTTTGAGTGATGAATTACACTTTTGCCTAGCTACCGATGATTTACAACAGGTGGCGCTAGAGTAGAGCAAGAATGCGCTTGATACACTGACCTTATTGTAGGTTTTGCGGTTAGAATACAAATAATTATTAGAACATGGCTATAATTAAATTTTACATTTAATTTTGCGAGGACATTTTCTATTTATCGTACCCCAATTTATCTTATATTCTTAACTTACTACCCTAGAAAAATGAAATCTCACGATTTGTTTGATGCTCTTTATCTTTCAAAGCCTTTGAAATTCATCGCTAATAATTCATAAGGTTTACTGTGAGACATTTGAATCCATTTAAAGTTCTACCACTGTTCACAGTCATGTTTATAAAATCCCAAAATTTTCCTGTTTTTTTTTAATAAAACTTTTTTCCGTACCGTTTCCAAGAGTAACCGACCTACACCATCACTAGAGATGTGTAAAAGCGTGTCCATTGCATTAAATGGTTTTTCGTTTGCTTAGATTTTTGGCCACAACGTGGTGCCGTGCTCCCTGCAGGTATCACATTCCTGAAATGCTGGAAACTGGCTTTAGGTCTAAAGCCGTTTTAGGGTTCTGCCCCGTAACTATGAACCAAATATTCTCTCGCATAGAAATTCATCGTTGGAAATTTTCTTAACTGTATCCTCAGGGCAACTCACTAGCTACCATTGCTGCTGCTGCTGCTGCTACCAGTTGCCATGATGATGATGATGATGATCACTCATAACGTGCACTGCCACATAGACAGCATCACTGGCGCGCACTCTCGCCATTTCGATTCCTATGCAATCCGTCCCTTCACTAACGCGCAACTCACACCCCTTCAGGCATTGCAGTGATTGCGAAATGGTGAAATGGTTAGCAAAAAAAAAACCTCCTTTTTTCTCTTTTCACTCGAACGGAGCTAACACAGGGCGTGTAAGATGTGAGGCAGTGCTCGTGTGGGGCTGCCCGTGGTTCATAAAACACGCTTCACAACAATACCGAAAGCAATAAAGATAAGAGTGAAACAGGATGAAAATGCAATAAATTACTTTAAAAGCCACGGCCACGGATATTTCGACACGGCTACGCGGATTTCGCGGACAACGGGTGGGAAAAGGGGTTGGAAGTGCTTGTTTGTTTGTGTTGGGTGTGTTTTTTCGTGTTTGGTTTGTTGCTGCAACCTCTCCTCTCTCTCTCTGTCGCTCTCAGCCCGCCATTATCATTAGTGTTATTATTGGCCGTACGATCGTTACGTATCTGGGTGCCGCTTCCTCCGGGGCGCACCAGGGGTAAACCGATCCCGTAAGCCACTGTTATTGTTGATGCTGTGTGGCACACTTTATATGTACATACATTTTATTTCACCGCTTACCTTCCTGTCACATCCCCGCTGGATTGGTGTTGCCAGCTGCCGGAGGAAATGGTTGAAACGATTTCGGTTTCCTTCCTTGCCGAATTTTGCCCACCGGCCCAACAGCTTCTCCTAATACGCGCTCGGTTCGGACGTGCTGTCTTGTTCCATTACGCCGATTCTTTTGCACTCCAAAAAGCGGGTAGCGCACCCAGGGTACGGTACCTTGTAGCCGGCACCACCGGCAACCGGAGATGAAACGTAACATTTCAACACTAACCCGGTATTTTCCGGTTTTACAGTTTTTGCACATTAAGCTGTCAACCGTTGTCGTCGTGTCTCACACACACAAAAAAACCTTTACTTGAATAAAGGATAAAAAAGAAGCTGGGCCTGAAAAAAAAAACGCCGGCCTACGCCACACACTAAAAGGGCCCACATACCAGCGGCAGGCATAGTTTGCGTTAAACTGATTTCTCCTGCGTTTCTTTTCGTGTCATTCTTCCCTTTTTTTTACTTCCACGAAAATGTCCGGCCCTGCCACACTTTCTTGCCTGTCACGATGGTCTGGCTGGCGAAATGGCTTGGCAAGAGAACGATGCGAAACGAAACTGTCTGTAACAAGCGCTGTCATTCCACACGATAGCGCAGCCGACGACAACGGCGAGGCGTTTGTCAGCGTAAATCTGATTGAATTAAATCCCATAAATTTTCCGTTCAATTTCAGTCACCGAGGGGCTGACTAAATCGGATTGATATATGCGTGCGTGTGCATTGTGTTTTATTTACCCATGTAAAGGGTGACTTGGCTTGCAGCGGGGAAGCGTGTATGAGCGAGCGAACTTGAGGGTAGGGTTTGGGAATATACGGGAAAACAAAAACGTACGACAGCATGCGAAATGATGATCAATTCCATTATCATCGAAGCGATCGATTCGAAAGAGCGGGAAAAGGGAAGCGAAGTTGCCAATTTCGCACTGGTGAGCTACCAGGCGTCTCCATTTTGGAAGTTATCTTACTTGTTAGATGCCATGTGTTTAGTAAAATAGAGTAAATAAAGCACTTACTTATTTCAAACCACCTGGCAATCTTCTAAAAAGAGCAAACAATATGTGTTGTTGCGTTAGTCTATACGAAACTATTTATCTAATAAACAAAAATATACTTTTACAGTAAGCAACTAGGCGCCTCCATTAGTCGATCACTGTACGTTGTACTAAAATCATTGACAAAATTAAATTTAAGGAATTTCTGCTGTAAAAAACAATTCCCGTTATAGATGAAGAGAAAACCACTCCGAAATGTTAATACTGAAAAAGTGTAAAACCTCTCGTCAATTTTCTAAAATCTACCAGGCGCCTCCATTAGTCGATCGATTAACTCTATTTAAATTACATTTGCAGAAATTCCACTTGAAATGAAACAAAAACTGATTCTCAAACGTTAATCGTGGAAAAAAACTGAAGCTACTTTCTAAGGATCTATAGAGAGTTTAAATTACAATTATTATTTTAAGTTTAATCATTTATCCTGCAACGATAAAACAGGAAATATGTCTTCTTGGTGAGCATGAAGTTATTCTCAATGTAAAACTAAATTTCAACATTTATTTTTTCAACCATTTTCAATCTTTCATTTGTACATATAGCCACCACAACGAAGAATCACAACGAAGACATCGTTCTACAAATCTTGTTGAACTTTTGATTCATTTACCCTGTTTTTAGATAAAACCCTGTAACACCAAATTTCCATTTAAGCCAATTTCTGTTCCTGCTTTCAAGCAATTTCAATGCTTATCACTTACGAAGCACCAGCTTATCTTCGAAACAGATGCCTTTCTCTTCCCAAAATTCCACAATTACTACCAGCAAACATACCACCCGTTCTGCAACTGTTTGTGGGGGGGGGGGGGGGGTAGGGGCGACTAGCAACCGAGCCCACTATAGTTCTGCTTGGCGGCCTGTAAGTGCCACCGTAAACAGACACGCACACATCAAACGGCACGAGACTCGGTAACAGCCTCCGGTGCTTAAATTAATTTAAACAAATACAACCACTTCAACGCAATCATTCTCGGCACGGTTTGTGCGGCCAAGACATGCCATGTGAAGCAGCGGAAAAGCAGAGGTGGCAGGAAGGAAGCAAGCAAACGCTTTCTTTTGCATCGTCATGCTTTCGGCTGGCATTCGGTTCCGTCAGGGTGAGACGAGCGGCTTTGCACGGAACGACTGGTAGTAATGATCGGATTTAGCTACGCCTTCGCCTACCGTGCAAAGGTAAATGTTTGTACGAGATTAAACAACGCAAACCACTGACGCAGCAGCAAGCATTCCCCAGAGAGAGATAGAGGAGAGGCATGAGAGTGAAAGAAGCGGAACAGATTCTCAAACCGATTGTACGCTTTGTTCCGATGGCAATCTGACATCTAGGCATTTCTTGGCAGGCTAAAGCACGGCCACCATTCGTCCGGTCACGGCAGGTCACCTGCACAAACAGGTACAGATCCTGCATGCTTTGATAGATCGAAGGGACAGGGCACGTGCACGTGCCACAATCGGTAGGAAACGTTTGCGGGCTTCCAGCAACACACAATTATTTCACCATTTGGCCGTAAAGTGTACGAAGCTAATTTAATTTATTTATAGGCAGAATACACCTCATTTGTGGGAGAGAGAGTCCAGTTGGTGCCGTTCGTTCTTAATCAGCCTGTTGCTAACGGCACATTGCTCGAAGGAGTACGAGTGCGAGTAGTGGAAAGAAAAACAGAAATCAAGCAGGGAAAATGGTTTCGCTTCCAACGTTTAGAACGTTGGAATTTATTCCATTTCAAACAGGCACAGGCAAAACACAATGAATAGACACCGAACTCGGTACCGATGGCATGACGAAAGCCATGAACGATTTAGTTAAACGGAGGAAACGCTGCCGGAGTACAGCCCGGCTAGATAGTGGAAGGGAAGAAGCTAGCGTCTTCCCGTATCTGAAAAGACATTCGATGCAAATTCACTTCGCTGAACGGTTTCCAGCACGGTGAAGAACGATAAGATAACGGCCGAGAGCAATCGAGAGACTGATTTCCCTGGAGTTCTTTCGTGGTGCGCTTGTCTACCCAACGCTCCACGTTCCGAACCTCCACAGCGTGGAGCGTGGATTGAACGTGAACGTAAGATCGGCCACAAAAAGCGCACCTAGCGCACCATTCTACCTTTCGATGGGGATCTCGGTAACAAACAGATGCTATCACGTACCAGCGAGGCTGGAACAGTAACCGAGTAAGTAAGGATTCGATCCCTTCTAGTGTTGCTAAGCACTGCACAGGTAAACTTTTTCGTGGAAAAAAACATTCTTTTCCAAGGAGCGTATTTTTCTTCTCGAAAGAAAAAGATACATTTGTTTGTTTCGTGGTGGAAATAGTAACTGAATTTAATTTTGTGTATGGGTTGGAAAAAAGGAGGAAATAATAATTTGAACTAAACGATGGCTATCCGGTAGTTGAATAAAAATGGTAATAATAAGTCTCTCTCTACGAAGCCTAACATTGTCATAAGAAATCGTGAAAAAAATATTTTAAAACTCTGGTTTAAATAATAAATATTTAATTGCAAGCGGAATGTAATATTTTTTCAAATCTTTATTGCTATATTCAAGTAGGCTTGGGCAAATCGGTTCATTTCCGTGAACGTGAACGAGCCGGACTTAAATTTTGAAGAACAGGACGTGAATCGCGGTTCTTTCGTTCATTTCTCTCTCACTTTGCTTCGACGTGTAGGTCGTTCATATGTTCGGTTCTCTTATTCTTTACGGCTAGGTCGTTCATCGGCTAGGTCGTTCATATGTCCTGTTCTCTTATTCTTTACGGCTAGGTCGTTCATCGGCTAGGTCGTTCATATGTCCTGTTCTCTTATTTTTTACTGCAACGGCTAGGTCGTTCATATGTCCGGTTCTCTAATTCTATGCGCCGACGTGTAGGTCGTTCACGAGTACGTCTCTACGTTCATTCTTATGTTAGGTAGGTCGTTCATGTGTTTGGTTCTTTCATTTTTTCGTTTATTTTCTGAAGCAATTATGAACCGCACGTTCATATTTTGGAGAACGCAGTTCGCTCACTCACAATGAAGAACTGAATGAACTGTACGGTTCTGGTTCATATCGAACATCTCTATATTCAAGCAACGTTTTCCATGGAACGCGTAAAATTGTTACGGCCAGGTTACACAAAGCATGTATCGGCAGCGATATCTTGATCCATACTGGCACCATCTGGTGGTGAGTGAAGGAATGTTGAGTCATGTACTACACAATCGTTGTGTTCAACTTATTTCTCAGTGTTTTTGGATGAAAATTGTTGAAATAATGAAGAAAATTCTATCGTTAGATTGTTTTTAATGCAAATTTAAAAAACAGTATGAATAAACTATCCATTTACGGAACAAACCCGCCAACCGAGGCTACACGTTTCCGTTAGTAACATACAATTCTTTTCTACGTATCAAAAACAAGGCACATTTTATTCACAAAAAGATCTACGAATTTCTTTATCAACGTCCAGCATTCATCCAATATCGATCATTGCTCTGAAGTACGTCGAACAAAAGATTCAATACGTACATTATTTTTTAAGCATCATTACGCCTTTCTCCTCGGCGCGATTTTTATTTAATCCCTCGCCACAATTAATATCTCATCCACAGCTACTTGCGGTGCATTAAAATTACATTCAATTGTAATTGTAATTAAAATGAAATTAACATTTTGCCTCACCTGCTCATACGGCGAACGATAAAAAGAATTGTGAAGCACCAAATTAAAATGGTTTTTTGAACTCACCTGAAAAACAATTTCGAATCCATCGTGTTCTTTTTTCACAGAATAATATGGATTCTCATTGGAATTTGGTGAAAAGGAGCGTTGTTCGAAGGAGTAAACGATGGCACACAAAGTTTATTCTATTTAACCAGTACAGTAAAGGATTAAATAATGATAACATATTGTATAATCAAGCTGTATTCGATGTGAAAAATATCCTGTTTAAATCGAAAACCACTGTACTATTTACGCACTACGGTTTGTTCTTAAAACATTTATTGAAAAGCTCGTTCAAATCGGCTACAAACCCTAATTAAACGCATACCACAATCTTCCACAAAGTGGTTAGCTGTGCTTATTAAAATAAACTTTTCCTTCCTTTTTACCGCCTGAAAAGGGCTGATTTTATTTTCAACTTCGCGGATTTATACCGAGAATTAAGCGCTATGGCCATTAACCACACTAACCACAACCGCAACGGGCAGAGAAGTGAAAGTCAAATGCAAACGGATAAAAACACGGAGCCCATACAAAACATCGGCCCGACGCGAGTGGAGAAAGGTGGTTTTTCATAATCCACCGTGCCGAGCGGCCGTTACCCTGCAAACAGTCAACTAATGCAAATACTATCGGTTCAGTGCATGAATAAGTAGGCACCGACCAGTAAAATGGTTGATAAATTTGCAGTGGAAATAAAAACGAAGTAAATTAATCAAATGAAGTGACGTTTTATTATAAAGCCTCCGCGATGCCACCTACCATGGCGGGTGAAGGTCGTAATTCCAATGCAATTCATTAGCCTGTACGTTGTGTGGAGGAATGGCTGCTAATTATATTATCGTGCATCGGTGAGCTTATTTTAAGTACTGGAAAAAGGGTGAGCAAATCAAGGGATTGATTGGAACGACTAAGCACTGCAACTTTAAGCATGCTTGTTAGTAGTTTCTAAAGCTTGATACAATCGTTGCCATAAAAGTTTTAACCTATGTCAGGGTACACATAGCGGACGCTACAATCCATTTTGGCTGAGGGACATTTCCTTCCCCCAGTCATGGAAGGGCACCTTATCCCGGGTGTTCCCAGACGTTTCGGTCCAATCCAGTCCATTTACAGAGGACTGATAATCGTAGCGAGGGTCTGTGTCGTTCCATTACACGTTCCAGCTCGGTTCTGTTGGAAGGTATCGGGTCATAGCCAAGGTCTGAATCTTTCCAGCGGTGGATTTGTGGCTTCCGATATTACGGTCTCTTGTCGACAGCCTCCATAGCGTTGGCTGTTACTGTGACGCGTCATGCTGCATGGATCCTGATTTGGTTCCTTCCTTGTGAGAACCCCATTCTCACAAGGATCTTCTGTCTTGAGGCTGGTGTACAACCATACACATCTCTCATTCATTCCTACTTTCATGCACACATTCATTCAAGCGATGTACAACATGTAGCATAAAGACAAACAAATGGAATGGGAAGGGACTTCAGACTTCTGCAAGATACCAGAAAGCGTCCGACCGTCCTACGCTGCCATGCGCTCGCACCCCGATAACGCGACATGTGATATGCCGTGAGAGATCGAAGTCTCACAATAACATTCACGGGTCCACGACAACAACCCCGAGTGTCCGATGTCCTTTAGCCACAAAGACACTGAGTGAAGGAATTCACACGGTTAAAGCATTCGCTCGGCTAAACTAAAAAAAAAAATGAGTAGGAACCATTTAGATTCCGCTAAGATGTCCCGTATCGGAGTGTTTAAGGGTTTTTCGCCTGCGTCCAACAAAAAGGGCATCGAGCAGCCTCGAATTCCACAGAAGATCATAGTAGATGGTCTATGTCGTGAAACCCGAGTCCGCAGCCACATGCTTTGGAGTCAACCTGTCCTATACGCTGTGCTAGCTGTACGCCCAATGCGAAATGATTAGACCTAAGTCTAGACATTATTGGAAGTTATCATTTTGTTGCAAAACTGTAAATCGAACAAAATCTCAATCAACTTTCTCTTACCGAAGCAAAAGGAAATGAACATTTCTCTTGACAACTGTTAGATATTTAGCTCACAAAACTATCTCGTGCATCAGATGCAAACATTGCCAACCGGTTTCGCTGCTGACAAACTAACTTTCAGGAATCTAAAAAATCCATTTCATCGATTCGGGGAAACCGGAATTTCCATGTCCACACTAAATCCTAGCGACAGACAGCAGCCAACGAAAAGTACATAAACTCCCTTCCATTTTCGATTCGTACAAACCTGAAAACAGTCTAGCACACGCTGCACGGACCGCTGCGCTATTGTTCATTACATTTACTCTTGTTTTACCGTCTCCATGCCCTGCGTGATATCCTTATCTTCTTTCTCTTCTAGCTGGCAAAAAATAAACAAGAACTCTCCTTTCCATTGTTCCAAAGTTCCGTCAAAGCGTTTGTTGTGCCTGCTGTGCTAACTTCCCATTTTTTGGCAGTTTATTTTTGTATAATGTGTGTAACTTCTTTTCTACGTTGAATTTTTCGCATTTTACGGATGCATCACGGCGACGGTACCGACGGTACTACCCTTGCTACGGGCGACACTGTTGCACACACGACACCTTAGGAGTCGGAGCTTGTGTTGCAGGTGTTGTTTACCGAGAAGCCCGTAAATAATACACCCAAACAAACCGATGTGGAGCTTTTCGGGCAACACTGTTGACGGCAATCACTTCTCGCCTCTTTTAGGGAAAGCGGAATCCATTTCGGACCTTTTTTTTTCTTTGTTTGTTTGTTTGTTTGTTTGTTTGCTTGCCTGTGTAAAGCAACCAGGTAACATCATGCACAAACTCGTGCGCAGAGATCACTCGAGAACAAACAGACCAAATCATAGCTTTTGCTCATCGTTTCTCGTTGGTCATTCGTATTTGAAGGAGCCTTTTATTCGCCTCGCAAAACAACAGCTTTGGAGAGGAAACTTCCAGTAAATGCAATATTTTAGAAAGCACAAAAAGTCATTCAGTTTTAGGGATTGCAACACAGAAAAGCTCACAGTTTTAGCCACCGGGTGAAACTGAAATCCTTCACATTTTATTTTATGGTGCTTTATTGAGCAAGGCCACTAAACTAAAGACATCTAGGCGCATAATTAAGACCAGAGCAATCATGGTCAAACCGCTTCAGGTTAGTTTCATTTAAAGAACAAAAATAAACACAAACAAATCCCAAATCTGATCTGATCTATAATGACTTAAGAAAAGAGAAGGAAAATCATATTTGAATATCGTTAGTATTTCTTGTTACCAGCAAAATGTCGATAACAACACAAACACAAGTTTAAAACGAACCTTACAATTTACATTGCATACTTTCTGGCGCATTCAAAGCGATCTAACATCCTAGAAACGTCAAGGAGAGTTTTAAAATCCACGCATCAAGCTTTTTCACACCCGTTCGTGAACTTGAAGTCCATCAACCACGTTTGCTAGCAAATATTGGTGAGATTTTGTTTCCCATCGCAAAAAACTCACACAAGTTTAAAACGAACCTTACAGTTTACATTGCATACTTTCAGGCGCTTTCAAAGCAATCTAACATCCTAGAAATGTTAAGGAGAGTTTGAAAATGCACGTATCAAGCTTTTTTCCACCCATTCGTGAACTTGAAGTCCATCAACCACGTTAACCACGTTTACTAGCAAATATTGGTGAGATTGTGTTTCTCCCCCCTGATTTTTTTTTTTTTCCTGTTTGCCTCTACACGTTTGTGCCAATTTTTTGTTTTCCACCGCGTGGGACGAACAACCACCGGCCAATCGTGATCAGTGGCCGGACATGGCGCACTAACTAAACTACGGGCGAATGTTACGCAAATAAGCGTTTCAGACACTCACCACTGGCCGTTGGTAAATGAAAACCTAGCACCGCACCAACATTTCCTCTTTTTTTGCTGAGCTTGTGCGAGTCCAGTCCAGTGCATCAAAGGTTGCTTTTTTTTCGCTTTGCTTTCGTTCTCAAACACAGTGGCTTTTGCTTGTTCTGTGCAGTGGATGAGCCACGGAATACTTTTAAAACAATTGCACACGTTTGCTAGCGAACGTTGCTTGCTGCCTGTTTTGCTTCGACTAGCGCTTCAACTTCAGCTACATTTAACGCTTCCTGGTTTTTTGGGGTGTTGCACTTTTTGCCCCATTTTCATTTTTGTTTTACTCTTGTAGTAGCGATTATACTATGTTGCAGTTCCCATTCCATCCTGTTTCTTTTTCTTTTTTTTTTTTTTGGGTGAAAAAACAACACCAAAGCAGTACAGCACGAGAGACACATGAAATAGAATGCAAAATAAATTTGTCAAACAATGTGCTAGCCGAAAAGCCAACCCAACACAATTGCACAAATGGTAAAAATATTAATCAAATTGCTGTCCACTAAATGTTTCCTTTGCTCGCGCCACGCACGATCAAAATTGTTCCCAAACATTAAAAAAAAACTGCCCCCCATCAAATTTCCTGACATTTTCCCGAAAGACGCAACATTTCAATTAAACTGGGGAAAGCAAAGAGAGAAGAAAAACATGTGCTGTCCTGTTGTACCCGTTTATTAGCGTACACACACCCACATATTGCACTTTTATTTCCCTGGCCACCCGGCTAGTAAAAGGGGGAAAAACAAGTCTGTCCTACCGTAACGCAGCGCCCTCGAGGGTAACATCGATTAAAAAACCGGAGAGATTTGATTAATATAAATGGCTTTTTCCGGAGATTGATTGTACCCTTGGCTAGCAGGACGCGAACCGGGCCCACGCGAAGATTTGTCGGCAGTTCATCAATTTAATGCATTTTGCAACGATCGTGTGTGCATTGCTGGCGTGCATTGAAAATGGCGGTTTTTATTTGCGCTCGCTGCAGATGTCTGTTGAATTATAGCCAACGGCCCAAAATTGTGCTTAAATTGACCGTTAAAAGGTGTAAAAATAAATAAAACAAAAAAAACCTAAATGTAAAATAAAAGTCGCCTCAGTTTATCCGTTTGAAGCAAATAAAGATCGAACTGAGTACAGCAAACACGAAAAAAACAAAACCGAATCAAACAAACGAAGGAATAAATTCCACAAAATCCTTATTATTGCCACTTCTTTTGCCCGTGCCTTACAATACTTGTGGATCACTTTGAAGGCAAAAAAAGACACAACTGCCGTTCACTGCTGCCATACTTCTTGCAGGGGGGGAAAGCAGCTAACACCGCATCAAACATAAAGGCTCTACATGAAAAATGATCATTTAAGACCGCTCCGGTCTTGATTAATGATGGTGCGGTGCATTATGCCTTACGCTTGTCTACTGAGAACGAGGCAAAACGTTGCAAATAGGTTGCAAAAAGGTGAGTGAGAGTTTCCGACCACACCGTATTAAAAATTGCTTGTGTTTTTGTGGTTGAAGCAAAAGCAACCATTCGGGTGGTTTTAGCATACTGTCGAACTGTCGTTTTTTTTTCTTTCTTTTTCTCTCCAACTGGATAAGAAACGCTTCCCGACGCATAAAGTGCGCCCTCACGGTATGAAACCCCGGCTAGTTCTTACAGGTACACTTCAAAGATGGAACTGAAAACCGTGGTTTTCTTGTCACACAGTCCTCGAGAGAAGAGAAAAAGAAAAGCGTCCTAACCGGATAAACGGACCTCGGAGCGAACGGCCCCCGTCCCCGGTTCACGTTCATCAGTTTATGCATGAAATTATCATATCGTTAGCGGAAAGTCGACCGCAATTGTCCGGCGGTCAGCGCACCGTCGGTTTCGGCGAAGCATCCCGTCCGCCTCACCCCACCTCGCTAACAAATGTTCATGTTTAAATGATAATGTTCCTACGGCTGGCGCACGGCTTCGGACAGACGTACACGTGTACGCTTTTTTGCTTCGCGAACGAAGACGTAGCATCAGTCGATAGAACGGCCGAGAGAAACATCAAACGGGAGTTGGACAACTGTGCGCCACACATAGTACACGGCCTGCAGATTTGGCAAAAGGTTGGCGTTCTATTAGCCTCGTAAATAAAAAGCCCGGTGGACGGTCCGGTCAAGATTCGCCGGAAACGTTTTGGGAGCTCAGTAGAGGCTTCAGATGACACGTGGTGCTGCGTGATATTATCTAAGATTTTCCATTTCGGCTTGCATTTGACAGGACAGGTCAAGCATGCAGGGTGGTTGATGTTCTCCATTATTGTAAATTATTCTATTATAAGATGTTTTAAAAACACAGCTCATTTTCTAGGAACCGAAGAATTTGAATTAAATTAGGCCACGCTTTTGTCCTGTTTGATGAATGTCCTGTTTGAATCACGACTATGTTTATGAAAATGAAAATTTTGTTGAAATTGAATGTGATGTGATGAATGAACGTGATTCACATCGGACGAAACGGACGAAGCATTCAATTGTATTCGTGCAGCGTAAACCAAAACTGCATCATACTTTACTTACTTATCGGGCGCTACAACCGCTTGGCGGTCTTGGCCTGCTGCAACCAAGGTGTTTGTATTTAGAAGCTGAAGTCGTCCAGAGCAAATTGACATTTCTCAACTTGACATAACACTTCTGGGAGCTCTGGTACAGAATTTGGCTCGGGGCTGGTGAGGGTGCTGAAAACTGTATGCGATTTGACATAACAATTCTCAAAGATGTCGCCAGGCGAAAGTGGTAAAAATTCACCTGGTAAATACATACACCTTGTGCTGGAACAAACTTCGAAACCGTTCACGGTCTCGCGCCATCGTCTGCCAACACCAACTTTCCTCCTCAGCTTGGGCCTACCACGCCACCTCTGTCCATGTGGACGGCATAAGAGAACGTTATGGGCTGGGTCGTCTGGGTCCATGCGTATAACATGGCCAGCCGATCGGCGCGAATGTAAGGTAAGGTATAACAGTAAGGTCGTTGTATAGCTCACACAGCTCGTCGTTGTATCGGCTCCTCCATTGTCCCAATTTGCCCAAAATTCATACATTACGTTAATTCAAACAAATCAGATGAAAAATGAAACTGATCAAATTTTGTCAAAACTATAGTCGATGAAATCCTATGATCTTACGATGGCGATAAAAACTGTCGCAACAAATTGTGTAAACTGCCGTTTTACGAAACACCTGACAATAGCATGTCCATATATCCTTTAATTAACATCCATTAAGGGTTCATTTATTTTTCGACACGGTTTAACCACATGAAACCGCTCCAAGGTGATCTTGTGGTTAGGACCAACCAGAGCTAGTTTTTCTTCAAACTAGTAAATCCTTCGCGCGCGGCCAGGGACTTTAGGAATGGATAATAATTCAGGAACTGTGAAAAAAAGGTTGCATTTCTATCATTTTACGCGCACTGTTAGACTACATGTAGATTATTTCATGTGGACTTCATAAATAGCAAATCGTAGTAGATTTTTTAAACCAACAAAATCCCGTTTTTAGATCGTATCATTTAACTTTGAGTCAGCCTTTAGTAGCAACAGAGAATAAAATGTGTTTTAAAGGTTTTTTTGAGAGTTATTTTTATCGACATTTCTTTGCTATGGATCTTTCTTAGAACAACGCATGTTCTTGAAGGTTGAAACATAAAATTTGCAGTCAAACATTCAAAGACAGGAGTCATATATGAAATAGCAAAGGAGGTAAAAAATATTCTATTGATTGGGAGAAAAAGAAAGAAATTGCTTCTTAATAGCTAAGAATTGCTTCATTTTTAATGAAAAAAAAAACCCCAAAAAATGTTTTCCTCGTACAACATGGCCTACTTATGGCACAGATGTATGGCCTAAATATCAAGCTTCTGGCCTCTTCCATCAAGCATCAACGTATTATCCTTGTGGTCGTGTTCTTTGATTTTCCTCTGATTCACTCCAATCACTCATCACTCCCCTAACACACGATTTACTGATGCTTTTATCTAGGTTACGATCCGCCTTTCATGTGTGCAATGCGGGCATGCGTGAGTGCACACTCCCAACCGAGGACGGCTCATTTATACAGCGTGATGATTTAATTTCATGATAATTTTATGGTAATGATAACAGAATAAATTGTTGTGTACCTTTCCCAACCACAAACACACACTCAAAAAGAAGAAGAAAAATCACCCACAGCACTGCACAGTAAACGGCCCATTTCAGCTCTCTTTGCTTGGTACTATAGCGCTACCTTACGCGCAAGAGAGGATGATAAAAGAATTGGTCAAGAGAATTACGACCCTTGCGGTACACACTTCAGCCATCGTTGTGGTACGGCGGAACAGCAGCCACGAACATCCATCTTGCTAAGGTAAATCCTTAGCCGAATGGACGAACTAAAGTGGCCCAAAACGGGGCACGGAAAATGAAAAAAGGCGCACCGTCGGAAACGAGCAAGGGAGGGAAAAGCAAAATGCACAATCACTTCAAGTGGCCGCAATGAGATGCGTCCCCGGAAACCTACCAACGAGCAGGTTCCTCTGCGAATGATGTGCTGCGGCTGTGAAGCGGCTCCTTACGGCAAATTGTTTGTTGATTATGTTTGCCACCCACTTACTGCACCCCACGCTGGGTTCAACCAACCTGTCGGGTCTTCATTTTTTGTTTTGTAGTATTCACCTTTCAAATACACCTTTTTTTTTCTGAGAAGCTTTGAGTTGGATAGTTGGTTTTTGCTTCAAGTACTATTACTGCCGGCACTACTATTACTTCTCTCTCTCTCTCTCTCTCTCTCTCTCTCTCTCTCTCTCTCTCTCTCTCTCTCTTTTCCACTCTTCGCCCTGGTTGAAACAGAGTCCTTTCCGTCGGCGGCTAATGCACTGACGCTTTCGGCGTGCCCATCGTAACATAAAAACGAGCAGCAATGAGTCAGTGGTCAGCGCTGGAGGGAGCTTTGGATGAAGTTAGCAAGCATAATGATTATGCTAATCAACAGGCATCGTACTGCAGGGAGCCATTATCGTACGTTCTGTTTTGCATGCCTTTTGCCGGGAGGTTCTAGACAGATCTAGGTGGTGGGTGGTGTTAGGCGGAGTGTAATACAGTGCTGGAGAATGTTTCTCTACGGGGAGGTTCCTCTTTTTGTGTATGTGTGTTGTACACGTAATTTGTGTCACTCAAAAAGGCCTGAGCATGTTTCCACCGTAGATTGGAAGCATAAGAAAACAACAGGATGTACATAACATCGCATTACGCAATTAAACCGAACATCTTTAAAACATGTTCCCTCCAGTCAACGTACAATTTTCAAATTTCTTTGTTCTCTACTGACCAATCTGTCACCTAGATGGCGCTTTCACCGATCAACGCCCGGTGGTATGCAATCCGCACTGCGTACCACGGTAAACACAAGACACGTCCAAGGTAAGCACAGCCCAACATGACCGCCGCCTTGTAAGCACCCTGTGCTAGCACGTCACACTGACAGTGCGTGACAGATCTTCGCTTCGTGGCTGCCAACAAATCAACGAACGGGAGAGAAGGGGACGACGTTTCGGGTGCGTTTGGCTCCGTTGGATATTTTATTCGCCGACCGATAGACCAGCGCAGCGAAGGTGTTGTTTGTCCAGCTAGCCTAGCTCGACAAAACACGTAACGAAAACAGTTTATTTATCGCTGGAAACCAGAACGAAAGGCTGCCACTGCAGGGAGAGCGAGCAGACGACGACAGCCGTGCGTGCGCGAGTTTTATTTTAGTGTGAAAAGAAAACCCACCAATTCCCATCGACCCGCTGCTGCTGCTGCTGCACCACCATGGGAAGTAAGTACAATTTTCATACAATTTTTACGTGTTCACGTTGAGGTGAAATAAGACGGCGTGCATCGAACGTTTGTTGGCCACGATCCAAAATGTGAAATTCGCTGAAAATTCGTCCCGCGACGTGTACCAATTGCTTTTTGCTGTAGCGCATTTTCCTTCGCCTTTCCCCGGTGTGGTGCTCTATTCCGCGGCATGTGAATCCCGTTTCATTCGCCGTTTCTTTCCATCGCGTACGGGAGCGCTCGTGCCGTCCCTTTCCCACGCGACAACGTGCAGCAGGCTGCTGTGATGTGTGTACACGTAGACAGGCAAAAGCTCCAGGTTGGAACTTTCGCTTCCAACGGCAACACATCACCATGGCATACTTGCGTTCCCTTTTCTGTTCAACGATTAACTGATTTTACCATCAAATGCTATTAACCTTCAACAATTTCACCATGATTTCGCCTAATTTTTACTTTTCCACTTTTTTACAGTAAAATTCCTGGAAATTATTAAACCGTTCTGCGGCATACTGCCGGAGATCGCGAAACCCGAGCGGAAGATTCAGTTCCGCGAGAAGGTACTATGGACGGCGATCACACTGTTCATCTTCCTCGTCTGCTGCCAGATCCCGCTTTTCGGCATCATGAGCTCAGACTCTGCCGATCCGTTCTACTGGATTCGTGTCATCCTTGCCTCAAACCGTGGTACGCTGATGGAGCTCGGTATCTCGCCCATCGTCACGTCCGGACTGATCATGCAGCTGCTGGCCGGTGCAAAGATTATCGAGGTCGGTGATACGCCGAAAGACCGCGCATTGTTCAACGGTGCCCAGAAACTGTTCGGCATGGTCATCACCATCGGGCAGGCGATCGTGTACGTCATGACGGGCATGTACGGCGATCCGGCCGAAATCGGTGCCGGCGTCTGTCTGCTCATCATCATCCAGCTGTTCGTGGCCGGTTTGATCGTGTTGCTGCTGGACGAGCTGCTGCAGAAGGGCTACGGTCTGGGCAGCGGTATCTCACTCTTCATTGCCACCAACATTTGCGAAACGATCGTGTGGAAGGCGTTCTCGCCCGCCACTGTCAACACGGGACGCGGAACCGAGTTCGAAGGAGCCGTCATTGCACTATTCCACCTGCTCGCCACTCGCCAGGATAAGGTGCGCGCCCTCCGGGAAGCGTTCTACCGCCAGAATCTGCCCAACCTGATGAACCTGCTCGCGACCGTGCTGGTGTTTGCGGTGGTCATATACTTCCAGGGCTTCCGGGTCGATCTACCGATCAAGTCGGCCCGCTACCGCGGCCAGTACAGCAGCTACCCGATCAAGCTGTTCTACACGTCCAACATTCCGATCATTCTGCAGTCCGCGCTCGTCTCCAACCTGTACGTGATCTCGCAGATGCTGGCAGTTAAGTTCCACGGTAACTTCCTGATCAATCTGCTCGGCGTGTGGGCCGACGTGGGCGGTGGCGGCCCGGCCCGCTCCTACCCGATCGGTGGCCTGTGCTACTACCTTTCCCCGCCCGAATCGCTCGGTCACATCGTGGCCGACCCGATCCATGCCGTCCTGTACATCGTGTTCATGCTCGGCTCGTGCGCATTCTTCTCCAAGACGTGGATTGACGTGTCCGGCAGCTCGGCCAAGGACGTGGCGAAGCAGCTGAAGGAGCAGCAGATGGTGATGCGAGGCCATCGCGAAAACTCGATGATCCACGAGCTGAACCGCTACATCCCGACGGCGGCCGCCTTCGGTGGGCTGTGCATCGGTGCGCTGTCCGTGCTGGCCGATTTTATGGGTGCGATCGGTTCCGGTACCGGTATCCTGCTGGCCGTCACGATCATCTACCAGTACTTTGAAATCTTCGTCAAGGAGCAGTCTGAGATGGGTGGCATGGGCACGTTACTGTTTTAAGGTGGTGCTTCACTTCCTCCCACCCTCTCCCTCCCCCTTTCCCACACGTTCACAGTTCCTTCCATTCTCCTCACCTCATCGGGAAAATGGTATCCCTTCCCATGGATTCCTTTCTCATTACTTTCTGTTGACAATTATGAATTCGTTTATGTTTATTTTCTGTCCCGAGATTTTTTTGTTTAGTTTTTTTTTTCCCTGTCCAACCCTTTTACCTTTTACCTCCTTCCCACCCACCCTCCTCACTGTTTCCCTTGATCGAGGGACAAAAAGAATTAATTTAAGCTCATAATTCTCCTTTAGCGTTTTAGCGTTTAAGAGAGGCGTTTAACACTACTACTCTACATTGCGAGAGAGTGCGAAAGAGATAGTACGAGAGCAGCGACTGAGAAAGAGATGTAATAATTGATAAATGATAATAAGAACAGAAAAGTACGCGCATCCTGTTGTGTTGTGTGTGTGTGAATAGAAAATATTTGCGTATCACATCCCTTTCTTCCTCTGTTTTCATTTTCATCTTCTCCATCTATTGACGCTTAGTGTCGACGTAGAGTGAGAGAAAAGATAAACGCAAATCAGCGAAACCACATCATACCTGAAGAAAAAATAAATCTTTATTAAATCACACAATACTCACACGAGGTTTAGTGCGGCAGCTATGGCAACGTGAAATACATAAGTCACGCACCATTCCACAGATATCCTAGTAAGCATTCAATAGGGCATCTCGATTCGTTTCCTTTCATTTTAATTCACGATCGATTCTCTTATTTTCTTGTCTAAAATCAAACAAGCGCCCGATAAGTAAAATCAAACAACCTGATGTTCCACCACAACAACAAATTTTTCCTCCACCTACACGACACATTCAGGGACAGTCAGAGAAAGAGAGATAGAGAAGGACACGACAAAAATAGACAATTATTACTCAAGGCACGCCACGTACGTTTTGCTTGGGAAAAGATAGAGAGGTTGGCTTTTTTTCGTTTTCGTTCACGTTACACAAGTGGAACGAAAATAGAGGAACACTAGAGGAGAGTGTATAGTCGATGGGAGTAAAAGGATTAGCCGCGGCGACAAAGACACAAAACACACGGACACGTGGAGGAAAGAAGATCACGTTGTGATTCCATTCTGTAGCATCGAGTTTTTGTGGGTCATTTAGAGAAGATTTAAAAAGGAAAGTTGACACAAATTCACATCATACACACTCGTTTCGACTTGAATGCAGAAAGTCACTACAACAAATTTCCAGAACAGAATAAAACAGGAAAAACTGAAATCTTATTTAAATAATCTTACCTTCTTTTTGTTTTGTTGTAAAATTTGAACATCAAGGAAAGAAAAAGGATACACGAACTTCCGTTGCTGCGCGATTATCCTTAAACGCCTTAAAATATGTTTCCAGGACGACACACCGTCAATGCGACTTCCATAATCGTCCGCTACTGCGATGGGGAAAGATCGAAACCGGAAAGCAACACGTGTTGCAACGAGATGGGTCAGTTCGGTGTGATTTCAATTGACAGTTGCCACCACATATGCTTTCATTTGGATCATTTCTTTTCATTTATATTATATTTTCACTCTGTTTTTCCTGCCGCTGCTGCATCGATTATAATTACAGTTTTCATCCAATTAAGATTAAGAATGCGATCAGTACAAGATTTCTTCTCAGTTGATGATCAGCTGTTTGTTGTTGTCACTATTAGTTTCACTAAAACTTACTACAGCAAAAAAGTACATATTTTCTTGGCTGTTTGCGTGTTGGGTTCTGTTGTTGTGATTAAATTGAAGAGCGAGTTGTGTAGACTACCAAGAGCCACAATTTTTTCCTTCTAATTTGTCGCCGTGCACTTTTGTCACTCATTTTGAAGCCTTTGAGGCTGTTACCGTTAACCTTCAATTTTGTTTTTGTTTTCTTTCAATTTTTATAATGCACACTTTTTACATTTGCTTCACAGATCCTAAAACATAGTTTCGTATTGCTTCGCTTCTTCTGCTCAATATGCATGTTTTTTTTTGTTTAAGGGATGTGTTTTCTAATTAGTTTTTTTGTTCTTACTCAAGAAAATACATATGTGTAGCATCATCATTTGCTTTGCTTATAAATTCTTTCAGTGCTTTTGTTATTTCAGGGATTTTGCTTCCTTTTGTTTTTGGTTTATTTCACTGTTTCATTGCCTCATTTTTCGTCTTAACTCAATTTAATTTTTCTTTTCGTTTTTTGACTTTCGTTAACAATAGTTTTTCTTTCATTTCGACATTTCGTGTGCCACGCTGGCAATCTTCACTCTTCGAAAATTTTGAAATAGAATTTGAAATGAAACACTACGCAATTGACACTTTTCAGCAGGTAATTCGGTTACATAGGGGTTCATCTTACACGACAAAATCTTATTATAACAACATATTTTATACAGCCAGAAATTAAAAAGGAAAGAACCAACGGAAAAAGAAAACACACTGTAAAACAATAGTTCCGAAAACCAGGGCAAATGAAAACATCACATGTTACATGAGCGCATTACGAATAGGCACGTCACTTTGTCCTCGTGCCACTAACAAACCTTGCGCTTGGTGAGCCACGGCGTACAGCAACTCCGTCTTCTCCGTCGTGCGTTCTTCGTTCATTTTCCTTACTTAGGCTGTTGAATTTCTGTAAACTAAACACTCTTTTGCTCTTTTCTTTGTGCTAATCAGTTCAGCTCTAGCCCATACCGTTCTTCTAAGTGTATTGTAGTTTTAAACCATCGTGCGCACAACCATTTGCATTTGCGTCGTTCACACACCTATTTGTCCTCCCCGTCGTGTAATGATCGTCTAATGGGCGGAGGGACCAGGTTGTAGTCCGTTGAGATCTCAAGTACCTTTGATTTAATACGCTATTACGCCTTTTGTTCGTTTGTTCTTCAGTACCGAAATTGATCTACTTACAGCTTAGCGACATGATATTATGGTTTGGAAAACGGGTTTTTTCTCCCTACATTGAACTACTTCTTGTCGGCTATGCTCTTCGTCGTTTTTTTTTTGTATCATATTTTGCACACAACTCTCTGCTACTCGTACAAACTGTACACAAAACGTTTCCCCTTTTACGGGATTCTTAGCTTTAGGGTGATTTTTGCGCGACAAACTGCGTGATCTTTTGTTTTTTTTTGCTAATAAAATGTAAATTAATCGTGTTGAAATTATAAAAAAGATAGCTAAAACAGAACCAAATTTGTAGCGGGGGATGATGGTAAATATGAACTGCTTAAAGTCTACTCATGTATCACTAGTAGTCCTAATATTCGTAATGCCGATAAATTCGACCCTTCTGCCACGAAGACAAGCATTCAAAAAGCAATTTCTAAACCTTTCTCTTGCACTGTTTGGACACCTTTGTTTTTCATATGGGCCAATCAAAGCCAAAAGCAAACGTTGGCAAATAAATAGAATTAATCGATAAGATCGAGTCGGTGTCATCTTTTTGAATTTGCATGTTAAATCATGTTGGTACCACTGTACAAGAATCGTGGAAATTCTTTTCCTACAACGCTTCGTTCCAGTCGATCGTGTCTCGTGCTTCTTTAACAACTTTCACACAAACATTTGTCTCTAAGTATCGTTTTTTTTTTCGTGTTTCTTCTTGCTCAGTGTCTCTCTACATTTTGCCTACAGTATTTGCCCAGTAGTAGTAGTAGTAGTAGTAGTAGTAGTAGTTCTTTTGTTTTGCTACACTGCACACTCCAACTTAATATCTAATCTAATTATGCTTAATTATATTTGTTTTTCTTTTTCTCGTTTTGTTTAAAAATACGCTCGCGCATAAACTCAATATCACTTGCATAGATATATACGTAAAAAAACGAACTACACACACATGCACGCTCACTATATAAGAAAGGGGAGGATAGTAAACGGGGAGTTACTGGAAGGGTTCAAGATCTTCCAATATGTTGAATCCAATATCGCTACATCGCGATGAAGAGAGATAGAGAGGGAGAGCGAGTGAATGTGCTCACCACCCACTACAATCCACATATTGCAGCATTATAAAGGGATGTACGCGTTTGTGCCACCGACGTTCCCGTGTTACCGATTCCCAACAGCCCTTCTTTCTCTCTCTCTCGTGATCCGTGATCCGTGATTCAACCGATTGATTGTTTTATTATTTTAGATTTGAAAACAGTTATGGTTGTTTCATTGTTGTTTTCGTTATCCATTAAAGCCAATACCAAACAGTGTTCAATCGAAATCAAATCTCGGCAATGAAAGTTTCAGACCAGTAGGGACCGAAAAGCCAGGGAGACAAGTGGCACAAATCACATCGAGTATCAAATAGTATCCACCCTGCGGTGACGGTGTGTTAGATTAGCAAACAAAGAATGTGGCTGTGCTTTAAGTCTGTATTCTGCTACATACTTGTATGTAAAAGCATAAGCACACACAAACAAAACCTATCTACCATGCCCACCGAACCAACAGCAGCGGGGGAGTGTTTATGCTCATTCGCATGGTTAAATATGTATGTATGTAAATATATATGTGTATATATATATTGTTAGTGTGTAATTGTAAATTACCGGACTGAGCTCCGGATTGCAGAGTAAATATGGGATTCCTTCCACACTTGGCAAAACAGGTGAATCGATCCTTTTCGCTTGCGCTTGATGAGGTTCAGAATGGATCGTATCTGTCGCTAATATTCTGATCGCTACTGCAAAAAGTATTCACGTCGCAGTCTACAAGCAAAGGATAACAGCGTTTGCAGCGCTGAACCGATCTTGGTTCAATTTTGGCGTCCAACAATATGAAAGATCCTCACAAAACATACAGTGCACTTAACTCGTGCACTCACCATCCTTGTGCACGCAAACAATCACAATCAAATGTGTGTGTGTGTGTGAAGTGTGAGTGTCACACCCAAACATAAATACTTCATCTCATCCGTCACCCATCCTCTAATAACACGCGCGCTTAAGTTTGCAAATCATTCACGGACGTGACGATGTAGATCGAGCTCACCTTGGCCCGCTGGATCGCGGTGACAGTGTTTTCGCCGAGCATTTTAAATAATATGTAGCCGATGATGATCGCGAACCCGGCGACGAGCACGCGCACGAACGAGTCCTCGTTCAGCTGGATGATGACCCAGGCGCCCGCACCCGTAATGCACATCAGCGTGACGATGATGATCGTTTTGGCCCAGTGCTGGATCGTGAAGCCCTTCTCCCAATCGAGCCTGCAATAGAAAAGAAGCGACACTTTTATTAAAGAGAAACATTCAACCATTTCGAGTCAATAAAACACCCCTACCTATTAGAGCGCTCGATTTCATACGGCGAGTCACATACTTTGCACTTCAGCACCGCATCACTGTTGGCACAGCTGTCCACCAGCCAGCGGCGCAAACACTCGTGATGCACCGAGCTGACGTCACCGATGCACTTGCACGGCTGTATCAGCGGTTCCGGCTTGTCCGTGTCGTAGCAGATCCAGCAATCTTTTTTCGCCAAAAACGATTGACCCTCCTCGGCGGTGGCCGAGGTGGATGGTTCGACCGGCGCTTCGGCTGTGCCTGCCCCGCACGCACTGCCCGCAACCGGGTCGATCTGGCGTGTGAGTAGTTTGCGCGGGTTCAGTATCCACAGCTGCTCGGGGGCCATCGAGTTCCAGAGACAGCAGGGGAACCAGAGGGCAACACCAACCTCCGCCAGCCGGAATACGATATCGTGCCAGTTGCGGGAGTACACCGGTACCCTAAGGAATCATGATAGAAAATAATGTTAAAATCAAGTTTTAAATTACTTTATTGACAAAAAACTCACTTCTTCTTCCAGAAATCGCCCAATGTTTCCGAGGTGAGAAAACCGACAATCACTATCATCATGATCGCCTGGCTCAGCAAACCGAAGCGTGACTGGTGCAGCTGGGAAGCGTTCACATTTTCACTGTTTGGCACCACGCCGAAGTCATAGACGAAGCCACCACGGACCTGCGGGACAAAAAGGAAGAAAGCGATAACAACATTTTAATACTTTTTCTAATAGATCTTAGACAACCTAATGACTCATTCGATTGTCTTAACTCACTTATCACTTTATTCACTACACACACTTCAACATTCGCGACCTACCTTGAAGAACACCTCGACACCGTAGATGAGGAAAAAGATGACCACGATCAGTAGTAGCACCGCGTAACATCCGTTGAAGAACGATGTGCTGCGTCCGGTGAACAGGTGCGAGTAGGCAATCTCGGCCAGAAACAGGCTGTAGGGTAGCAAATTAAATGCCAGAAATCCTAGGAAGCTTTTCGACAGGAACTGGGACCGTTCCCAGCGGATACCCTGCAGGTGGAAGATCTGAAACGATGAAGCACAGCGCAGCGTATGAATCGATCTGTCGGTTTAGTTGCTGCGTTGCGACCACTAGACACACCACTAGAATCTCCGTTTACCCTCCACCGAGAAGATGGAACGGGCCACAAAAGCACACACTTATTTGATATAGCTTTTCCAATTAGCATCTACCCTCTGTCCACTGCTGCTGGTGCTGCCGCCAGCCCATCCCATTCCCCGTGTGTCGATCTTCGACATAATCACGACGTCAAGGACGAGGAGTCGCCCGCAATAAAGAAAGCATTATTACCTGAGCAGCACGGCGCGGCACAAATATGGTTAGGTGGGTTCCTCCCGCTCTGCGTTAATGATGCGAATATATGCACACAAGCACACACACGCACCCGCATCTACTCCATTGTGGCGGACGGGTGCTGCAATAATGGGCCTGTGCAAACCTATATCCGGAGCGGAACTCCCATTCCCGGCACAACACCAAATGGCTTAAAACACACCAACTATACAACGCAATCGCGGCACGTACCCCAAGCAAATGACGGGTAGAACACACGCCGTATCTGTGATGTGCGCCGTTGCGAACAGGACCGCCAGACAAACCGGGGAGAGGCACTAAAAAAAGGGAAGTCTTGAACACGGTTGGACAAATAGTGCGAGATACACGTAACAAGCCTCTTTGGCCGGTGCACTTTAAAGTATTTGCCGGTTATCATCATCATCGTTAATGGTTAGGTGGAGGGGCAGAGACAGGCAATAGTTGAGAGACAGCATGCAATATCCTAGGCCCAACCTGAAACGGAACACCACCACAGCTAAAGCTCCCCCGCCTTTACGGCTTGCACTCAAGTGGCCTGTTGACACTGTTCCCGGGAGTTTGAGAAAGGTGCACTTCTCTTACGTGGGGCATAACGCCACTAAGAACCTTCCAGGGGGAAACGAAACCAAACCAAACACGCGAGTTGTCATTTGAAGCATTCGTGATTTACGGGCGTCTTTTTTTTGCGAGCCGGTGCTCATTGGGCAGTTTTGATGAAGAAGGGAGGGAGAGTTTTGAGGCTCTGAGAGTAGGCATCAAAGTGTTCACATTGCATTTTGTGTGAAGGGATGAGATGTTGGAACTAGGTGACCTAAATGCACCGGCCTATCAATGGGAGGAGCTTAACGGCTTCGTCTTCTGGGCTAGTATCAGCCTCAAGTTCAATGCAAGACACAATGGCGCATTGAGATAAGGCCTATGGTTATTTAAGAAAAGATGAATGTGACTGAATTTGAGAAAAAGAAATTGATTGAGAAAAGTCTAAACCGTGATTTCCAAGGCTCATCATTCATTCCGTCATTCTTCGTTAAACCGACAAAATGGTCAAACGTATCTACTAATTATTCAATATGACTTAAACGTACTTAAGCGAATGCTCGCATTGAAAAAGGATTTTATTTGTGTTTCTGGCCATCACCGACTAAGTAGTAACCCTTAGTGGTAAACGTCAGTCAATACTACCAAAAACGATCATCGTCTAACTTTATAGGAGCCGGAAATTCATCAATAACATCAAAAAGGTCGTTTAACGCCTAAATGTATGCAAATACAGTTACCTCTTTGACATCCTAACAAAATTGCTATTATTGAACACTTTTAAGCGAATGAATTCCACACCATCAGAGTCGTACGTTTTCATTGCATCATTTCGGTACGATTCGTATAAAAACACTCGTATCTCTGCAAATGTATGCCTTTTATGCATCTCTTTACACTTTACGCATCTCCTTTGTATGCCTTTCCGATAACGGGTTTACGCCTAAATCTATGCAAATGCTTTTCCTGTATGGAAAATACAAATAAAATGACTGTGATTGAACAATTTTAATCGAAATTATTGAACACTGAGAGAACCACACCGTTTCATTGCATCATTGCGTTTCAATTTACGTTAATAATACTTTCATCACAGTAAAATGTCTATTTTATATTATCTTCCTAGGCCTAACCCAACATTGACGTCATAGATCATAGAGGGAGTGCGTTTCGTCCCAGTTACGTTGAATAAATCATCCATCAACATGCGATGGCGCGAGCATAAAATAGAACCAGCAGACAGAGCATTCTTTTTTGCTAACAACACTATACAGACACTTACCTCTGCCCAAAGGCATACCACGAGCGAGGCGCACGTCATCACGAGCGGATAGTACAGGGACATCAGATACGAAACCCATGCTGGTTGAAGCGTTTCCTATGAGATTTACAGGAAAAAAAAGAATATAAGCATCAGCATCATAGTATATGTCTGCCGAATCCTAGACGAACGCCCCCTTACCGGAGTAGTAAAATAGGCGCCTCGCAGAACCGCCGCTATGAAGACGAAAAAGTACAGCAACTTCTGGGTGGTCAGACGGCAGGCAGCCAGGAAGCTGGGCTGCTTGAGCCGCTGGTACTCGGCGATGATGCATATCATCAGCTGCACCAGCGATACAAAGCCCACAAAATAGAAGACGGCCGAAATGCCTGTGAAATGTGAAGATGATAAGGGTGGATACGAATTGTTGTAGTGGCTGCTAACTGATACGAAAAGAAAGTACATTTCAACTTACCCGCATGGTAGGGCAGATTAAAGCCGGAACATTCTTCGCCGCTGTAGCGAATTTCGCACAAACACGTACCATTTAGACAGTCGCCCCGGCCTGAGCATTGTGCCACCGACTCAGGCGAGGTCTCTCCTATCGGGATAGAGGAGCACCCCATTAGGCGTTCGAACCGTGATACCATACTATTACATTAGAGACCTGCGAATAAACGAAAATACAGCGGGTAAGGAGATGGGTTTGTAGCAATGTGGCGGGAAAAAGTTACGATAGTTAATGTAATTGCGCGATACACTTAGAACTCAAGAACTGGCCGAACCTTCCAACCAATTGGCCACAGCGAGCGGTGTTTGTTTATTTGGTAAAGCATCCGTGTTTGTTATTTTGAGTGAACCGGGCACATTAATTCTTTCCCAATTCTGCTTCCCGAACGCTGCGAGGATGCGTTAAACCAAGGTCGAATTATTTTAGTTCTCCCGTTAACGAACCGATATACGCCCCACGAAGTTCATCGTCTCTGGGAAGTGTCTTGAGCCTCACATGAATCATTACAAGCATTCAAATGTGACAAACAAAAAACAGTCTGAATGAAATAAATATTTGTTTCGCCCGACACCAAGCCGTTATTTGAAGCGTCCAAGTTCAAGGAAATCGAATGTTTCCAGAACTCAGCATATTTA
The DNA here is from genome assembly GCA_000349105.1 of Anopheles epiroticus. Taxonomy (NCBI): domain Eukaryota; kingdom Metazoa; phylum Arthropoda; class Insecta; order Diptera; family Culicidae; genus Anopheles; species Anopheles epiroticus. The sequence continues at coordinate 1,130,112 of KB671953.1, read as the reverse complement.
CCACTTAGTAAATGACATACCCTTGTCAACACCGTCACACAATCCACTCCCCTTGTAAGCTGCATAACTTTTACGGAAGATTAATAATAGAAAAGCCCGGTTCGTAGTGAGGTGAAAGAATGACGATACGCGCCCAGTTCTTGGCCGTTCTGGTCTTGGCAAAAGGTTAGATCGCAATAAGCGGGCGAGGGACGAAACATAAACCGCAAGTACCACCAATGCACGTGCGGCATCGATCCAACGCATAACAACCACGTGCAGCCCGTGAATAGAATGTGTGAACGAACGTAAATACTGAAGCAAGTCCGGCGTTTAGTAATCCAACTCAAACCGTGAACTCTCGTCCCACCGCTGGCCACTGACAAGGGTTCAAAATGAATGGTTTTTAAAGTATACCCCATCGTTCTACCAGCTTCATTCCTCTACATTAATCTTTCTAAATCGATGTTATGTACTAGCTACATTATTGTGTGCTTTCCAGCAGGAATACTGAGGCCACACCATCCTCGGGGTGTCTCAAACTGGAGGTTAATTGAAAGTGGTTCCTCTTCTCTGCTGTACGATTTGCAATATCCTCACCCCCACACAATTCAAACCATTCCTTTTGCCCACGCTGAACGCCGAGGCACCACACATTGGTGTGTTGGTTCGCGTTGAATCTCGCGTGTTCCGTAGCGATAGTGTGAAAGAAATGTTAGCATACCTATTGACAACAAAAGTATACCTCCCTCTTACCACTCCATTCCGTCACACTCTAGTTTCAGTGCACCCAGGTGAGGACATATACTTCCTGCTTGCAAGAGAGCGTGTGTGTGTGTATGTGGATAATGAAAAGAAGGAAGGAGAAAACCAACAGCGCCACCCGCATGGAACTAACTCTCCTCTCGGTGCAATTGTACTCGGCTTCACGGGTGCCACACTTAACGATCCAATACAATGTGCTTGCTGTTTTTTTTTCAATTCCTCTGAGTCAGGGGCCTCGCGAATGTGAGTGCGCGTGTACCTAATTTCTGTGAGCAAGTGCAGCATGGCTGTACAGTGGTGTCGAACACATTAAAGGTGTTCTATTTCTATTCAACAAACATCATAGATGAAACTTCCTAGATATAGAATAGGAATTCTGATTTTCCATGGTCAATTAATTGTATATACTCAACCAAGAACAGCTAAATGGCTGATGCCTTTGATGAGCTAGTAAATGCCTTGCTCAAAGAGGATAAAATAAATATAATCCTGTAACTCGAGTTTAGCAAAAAAAAAATTAATGCAAATGATAGGTATTTCCTACATCGAATAAGACAATGTTGTTAAAGGCCACTTTACGCCTTGCCATTATTAGACGAGTGTATGTGTAATAACATACATTTGAAATTATCTTAAAACATTCGAAGACACCAAATTAAACTATTTAATAAAGAAAACAAAATCATGAAAAAATGAGACTGTTTTCGTTAATTCAATAATGGGGGCAGCTCGCTGGTCTAATGCCTAGCGGCGTAGGCCTATTTCATACGATCAGGCCCGGCTTTGCATCGAATCCCATTCGGACCGCTGCCACCCTCCATACGCAGTATTGGCCGCTATGGGTACTCCTAATCCCCCGTATGCAGGACTAACAATCTTGATATTGATGGGTACACTCAGTTACAGAAAGAGCCAAAGTACATTAGTGCTCTGGTTAGGCCTTCAGGCCCACCGGGATTTTTGTGCCACCTAAGAAGAAGAAGAAGAAATCCAACGATCAGTGAATCCTTCAATCATGGTTTGACTTCATGAAGTTCAGGATTAGTTTCACGAATCATGAAGTTCGGAAGATAATGAGATAATTTACAATCAAATTATCAAATTAGCCAATCAAGGCTGTACGAACATCAGCTTTTCCGAAGGAACGAGCAGTCATTTAGTGTAATTTGTTACTGATCACCTAAATTCGATTCGATCGATCGTAAAATTTTGCCAAAAACGACCACCAAAAGTTTTCGACAGTAATACAGATTAAATGGATTATTATTTCAAAAGAAGTCATACAGCGTAAAGTGCCATACACAATTACAATTATCTCCTAAAGGATAATCCTAACTAGTTTCAAATATACTACATGATACAAACAGATTGATGAACAGAAAAATATAAATTAAATACAAACATAAATTAATAACAAACATATACCGATAGGGTCGTACCAGTGTGGGACGTAAGATTTTTTACCAAGACCACCGAAATCAATGTTTTAGAATAAACATCTATAGCAATTCTTGTACTGGATCTTTGGAATCTAAAAGTCTGTTTACTTGGACTCGAACTTTCTTCAATTGAAACACGGATATGATCAGGTTTGACACACCTGCTGCGTACCTGTTTTGAATATTTTACCCGCCCGGTACCCGGGGTGTCAACTTCGCCAAGGTAACACAGCAGCCATTAAACGGTTAATGGCCAACAGGCTTGCTAAAAATGCGATACTACCCCGTTCTGGAACCGTACAGGATTGTAGGCAATTATTTCGATGTGGTCCATTTAGCGAGACAGTTGGAAGTAAACGTGCCACACTGTCCCGTCAATGACCGTTTAAATGATCGTTGGTTAACTTGTTTTACGTTTCAATCCAAACGCAATTAGCCATTACACAGTACAAATCATTGAAATTGGTTTGTTATACTATTTTAGTTAAACTTAATGCTCTACTGTTCGTTGAGTGTTTGACTATCAAAACTATTCCACATCTCACCTCCCTCACGCAGAGAGCTGCGGCCAATTGTGTAAGACGCAAACAATCATCACAGCTAATAAAACCACATCCCGTATCAGCACACCACGGGCGCGATAAACACAGATAAACGCGCTTTCGCGATATCAGTCCTATTTGGCGCAGTTGGGTCCCTCATGGGAGAGTTGTACCCAGCACACTATGCGGTTTGGTCGGGACGGTCTCTGGAATGTTCATAATAAAGGCAATGATAAAAATAAAACTTTCGTTCGTTTGCTCCTTTCTCTATTCTTTTTCTTCTCCCACGTGCCTGTGGACGATGTGTCGACCGAACAACATTGTCGGGAGGCGAAATTGATCCATCTTCATTCGGAGCATCTACATTTGCATTTGAATCTTGAACTTTTTTTTCTCATCTCTCGTTGCCGATGGGAACATATAGAGATTATCACCACAGGCCTTCAGTTTCTTTGTGAGTGAAGAAAAGGCAATTGTCAAAGTGACGGCATATTAAAACGGATCGCAATGCAATTGCGCATCGACTAGCTGGTGCAACTGGTATTAGAAGAGCGCGAGGGTTACAATAAATTACACCTAACGCGATGATCGGTTGTCACGAGAAGGTAGGAGGATGGTTCATGGGGTACAGCTTCAAGGGTGGTGAACGACCATAAACAATAAAGCATATTACTACTCGAGTACGACTTGAATTTTTCCCCCGCCTCATTCGCACACAGCCTCCTTTGTGGAAAAATGGCAGGACAAGGTGCTTCACACAGCAAAACTGTGATAGAGCAGTTTCAAGTAGAACGACCACTCCTAATCCGTCCGTCGTACCGACACCTTCACCTTCACCGACTGTTGCTGCGTTTGGAGTTGGATGGTGCTGCTTTTGCCCCAGTCGTGACAGTCTAATCTTTTTTTGGTCCCTCGGTTACTGTGCACAACCAGACACACACAGCTCCGTCAGAGCGTACGTGGATTGCATATCAAATCGAGAGGGTGTACATCAAATTAGTGACGGCTCTTCCCTCGTCGGCTCTTCGTTCAGCATAAATCGTGCGTTTTTCGAGGGATTTCAAAAACCAATTCCATACCACCCCGGAAGTGGATTTTTAACGTAGGTTCATTTTTACACCAGGTACACCTAAAATATGATTAAAAAAATACAATTATTACAACAGCTAGTCTAAGGAACACTGCGACAGGAAATCATCGCTGTTGCACCGATGCTTTCCCTTCATGAATAAAAAAGTAATAATAGATTTAACCTTTTAAGCTCGTTCAATTGCAAAAAAAATAAAATCGCATAATCACTGTCCAAAGTACAACGAGCAGCAGAAAAGCGAACAGAAAACGAGGGTATCACCGGATCGACCTCCGCGATTGACCCCAAACATTTTTCCTTCGTCTCCCCTCTACCGCTTGCTATTTTTGCTTGCCTGTCGCTACATCCATTTAGCTGCCCCCAGTTTTTACTGATAAACACCACACACAGAAAAACGGCTGCCTCGGTAAGGGGTGGATTTTGGAAATCCTCCCTCCAGACAGGCGCACATACACACAAAACTAACACCCCCACCGTGAATCGATTCCACACTTCCTGCTCAACCCTATGGGAACACTGGGGCCTTTTTTAAATTGTAGGTTTTGTAGGATTTTGCAGCTGGCTGGTTGGATGGCTTTGGACCTCACAAACCTGCCCACAAACCACCCCACTTTGTGCAACAACAACCCTCAACAACGAGAAAACCTCTCACCACACACGCACGCACACAGGATACACACCGAGCAATGGGCAAACTTTGTCGCACCACAATTTTCACTGCTGCATTCTCCTTCACGACTTCTGGAACGCAAAACGTACGAACGCACGAACGATGACTCACAACACGTTTTCGCACTTCGCTGCGTATTGTTGGGAAAATTTCCACAACAACAAAATTCGTTCAACAGCCAGCCACAGTACAACAGGAGACACTTTCGTCAGCAGCAGCCCTTCTTTTTGCTTTGCTGTTGTTCCTTTGTATGCGCAGATTTTCTACACTTGCAACACGCACACACCCGCCGTAATAAGCGGATTTAGACACGGATGTCTTTTCTGTGAAGATGAAGTGGGAAGCTTTTGCACGGCCGTTTACAGTGCAGGCAGTTTTACACATTGAAAAGGCACATGTTTTTAGCAACGCGAGAATTCAACCAGAGCATGTGTACATTTGAAAGCGCTTGACAGCTGATAGCAAAAACGGGTTGCCAGTTGCAGCTCTTGTTTGTTTTGCTCTACTTTGCACTTTCTAAAATGGCAATTTTGGTCACTTTGAAGACATTCAAAATTTTAATTCAATACACTTGAATTTTGGATCCATTTATGTGTTAAATTTATGCACATATTCTGCAAACTCAAACAGATTTTGCTTTATTTACATGATTCGCCACCCGGGGTACATCACTCAGCCGTAGCTGTCATTTGTGCTACATCGCTCTCCATCTCGCTTCCTCCACTGTTGACGTTGAGCAATGAGCGCAAGCCACACGTGCGTGCGAGTGAAACAGGAGCACACCAGCTAAAGCGCTTTGTGGAAAACCAAAGGACAGAGCAATCCAAGCTAGCATACCCAGCAACTCGGTGCGCAAAGAACGCAGTGGTGGCGAAAAGAAACAAATCGAACAAAATCACCTGCAGTAAAGTGCAGTTGCAGTTGCAGTTTTATTGGCTATCCGGACCAACACCTCCCCACATTCCTACTCTTGCTTCCTCGCGGGGGCAGGAAGAGTGGAGCAATCTTTCGTCCAGATCAGTACGGAGAACCTCAACGGAACAAGTGTCCCTTCACAAACACACGCAAGCGCGCGTACACACACATATACACGCACACAACCCGTCTCTTGGTGTCACCGTGCGCGCTCGGAGTGACACGCGTTTGTTTGCTTTTGTTTGGTGTCCACAAAATAGAGGGAATTGCGACCGAAAAGTCCTAAAAACGTTCCGCTCCCGTCACACACACACACGGCACGCGAAATGGCAGATCAAACGGAACTGCGGATGAATCTGGTGGCGATCAAGCGCGTCGATCCGTACGCAAAGGACATCGTCAACTCGTCCGCACACGTCGCACTGTACGTGTTTAACAATGAGGAAAACGAGTGGGAAAAGACGGACATCGAGGGAGCCCTGTTCATCTACAGTCGCTTTGCCGAACCGTTCCACAGCATTTTTATCAACAATCGGCTCAACACGAACTCGCTGGTCGAGCCGATACGCGGCCAGATCGAGCTGCAGTCGAAACCACCGTTTCTGCTCTACCGGAACGAGCGATCCCGGATCCGGGGCTTCTGGTTTTACAACAACACGGAGTGTGATCGTATCGGCGAGGTCATTCAGAAACTCGTGACGGAGTGTGGCGATAGTGGCGGTGGTGGCGGTGAATCCCATCCGCCAATGAACGGAGCAGATCATACGGCGCCGTCCGGCATCCATCCAGGCGTAGCGAACGGCGGTTCCGGCGGGGAAGGAGAAAGTAACAATGTGGACATATTCACGATGCTCACGAAAGCGCAGGAAGATTTCCAGAACAATGCAACGGGTCCGCCGAACGGTGGACAGCCAGTGCTGAATCAGCATTCAGCAGCAGTCATGATGGCCGCCCATCCCGGTCAGGGCATTGCGATTCCGCAACAGCAACAGCAACAACAGCAGCAGCCAATTTCGAACCAGTATGCGCCGCGCTGTGTAGTAAACTTTTTCGCCGCAGCCAAACAGCCAGCCGCCTCGGAGGTGCCACTGTTCAAGACACTTGCCCCGGTTCATACGCTCGAGCAGATCGAGAAGCAGCACCGAGCCACCACGCCGCAGAAAAACGCGACCGGTAAGGTGACGCCGGATGTGAGCGAGCTGGAAAGCAGCTTCAAGCGGATGGGCATTCCAATCGTCGGAGGTAACAACAATGGACCGCAGACACCGTCGGGCGGGATGCCAGAACTCGGCACCTCACCCCTGGCCACATTCATCAATGCGGCCAATCTGTCCGCTGCGATGCGCGGCTCGAACCACCATCAACCGGTGGTGCCGAAGACGAAACTGATTGAAATCAGTGAACTGGAATCGCGTCAAAATGCGCAGCAGCAGCAGCAGCAACAAACGCCACTGCACGAACTATTGAAAAAATCGGACCCAATTGAGGGGACGGGCGGGGCAACGGTCGTTAAACCGGCACTGATGCCACCGACCATGTTCAAACCAACCGCGACAACGGCAGCGGCGGCTGGTGGCGTCACCACGCCTGGCACGGAAGCGTTGAATAGTCTGCTGCTCGGTGCCAGCACACCCAGCAACACAAACTCTCCGGCCGGTAAGGGTAACGGTGGTACACCGAGCGGACAGACGAAGGCAGGCGCGGGACTGGCAGCTAGTACACCACTCTCGTCTGCCGGGAAGCAGAACCGGCAGCAGCCGGCGGCAGGTAGTAAGCAGGCAAGTGGAACCACTCCACCGAAGGGTGCATTCACGACGGTCACATCGAACAACAAGGCGTTGCTCGATTTCATGTCCGAAGCAAACAGCAACCTGAAGAACAACAACAGTGGCGGCAGTACGGTCGGTGTAGAGCCGCTCACGCAAAACCAGCTCATCCAGGCGGTCAGCTACCTGATCAAGCACGATCCAGACTTTGTGCGAAAGCTGCACGAAGCGTACGTAAAATCGTTCACCGAAATGATATCTAACTAGGAAGCAGGTGCGTTCGTGCGTGCGTACGTGCAGGGAAAGCTTTGCTATAATTGGTTCGAAAGTCATCCCCAGTTGCTCATCCCCTACAATCGGCTGCGCATTTTGATAGGATGATAGTGCAGGGAGAAGGAAGTTGTTAATATTATCTGTCACACACTGATTTTCTACCATTCGTCTAAGCACAATGGAAAGGAAGCGTTGCATGTATTCAAATTCTGTTTGCCCCTGTGACTGGCCTAATTGGTAAATTGTTAAGATTTAAAAATGTAGTACGAAAGCGAACAACAAGGACAAAATAGGAACAACAGAGAACTGGAGTAAAAATGCAGAAGGAAGCGGTAAAGTGTGAGAGAGAGAGATAGGGGGAGCATAAAGCAGAGATGATTTAAATTTAATTACATTACATATTTTACTAATAACTTTCCATTACTGTGCTGTAGAAGGGACACTCGTCCCGGGAAACTCTTCGTTAGAGATGTAAAAGTAAAAAAGTCACGACGACAAGCGCGCTTACCGGTCGGCCACATCGGCCGTATCTAATCAATCATGTCACCCGCGCACTCTCTTTGTATCAATTACGCCTAATGATTTGCTATCCTTTTATGCTCCTATAGTGTGGTTTACGTTAGAAGTAATATTCATTCCCACCAGTCTGTCTTTGCATTTTCAAACTCCTTTTTGCTGCCTAAAACCGCATTCGTAAGTTGAATGGAAGATGGCGAAAGGGACGAGGAAAAGAAAAAGGCTATATAAAATTGAATTTGAAATGGTGAACTGAAGGCTATTATGAAATCACGTTTATACGTTTTAGGAGTAGTAAGAAATTTAGTTGTAAAATTAGTTAAAATTACGTTTTAATTGAAGCCCTGTAGAGAACTTATCCCAGTATACTTTTTAAAATTGGTTTAACTCCCGGACTCTCTCTCTCTCTCTGTATGTATCCCTTTCTTGCGATCGCTCTTTTGTCTCTGTATGCTCAGAAAGGCGCACAGCACAAGAAACTTCGTTTATAAAGAAAAAACTCATTTTCCTTATGGACAGCCACAACAAACAATACAAGAGCGTTTACAGTCAGTGGGATGGAAGAGTATGTCTGCGAATGTGCTAACATTTATGATAACTTCATCCTTGATCCATGTCTCTAGCTTATGGAAATTTAATCTAGACATCCCTTCTTGTATACCAGAATCAAACTCAGAGGGTAACGATCCCCGAGAGAATCACGTTATACTCCCATAAAACAGAAGAAAAAACACAATGTTGATGATCAGTAGATAATTCGATTCTTCTCGATGTGTAACTATAACGTATGCTTTGAACGAGGACAGCTATTAGTGAATGCGAGGAAAAACGGAACTTTACAAACGTGAAGTGAGCGAGCACATTTCGGTTAAACAGTTAAGAACACAGAAAATGTTGAATTTGAAGTTTCCCCCAAAAATGGCTTCGACCAGTATAGCTACTAGAAAGAGATTATGAAGACAAATGCTTTGACCAACTAAAGCGACACAAGAAATGAAATGGACAAACGAGAATAAAACTAGTTTGCAACTTTTTTCCCTCCCATCTGAGTAGTAGAACCAAGTAAATGAAGGGAAAAAAGAGTAATGCCAACACCAGAAAACGCGAAGCAAAAACCAGAAAACCTCTACATACCTTTTTTGACTTATCTTTCCGAATTGAACTTCCGTTTCCGCCGTTCGGCCGAGAATGGTATATGTTTTTTTTCTGTACTTTTTTTTATATTATTTCAAACATTTAGGTTCCGCTTTCATTCACAGCTTGTTGTTTTCGTATTTCGTACTTCGTTCTGATTTTTCTTTTCTCTCGTTACTCTTCAACACTTTCTCTCTATCAACTCTCAACACCATTATAAACTTTTCTTAGCAAATTCTCTTTTTCGCTTCCTTGTTCTGCTCCTTCCACTAATCTCAATGAATTTCATTCTTTTCGCATCTCCACTTTCACTACATACATAATATTTTTCCTCTTTTTCGCTTTCTTGCTTTCTCTCGCTCTCTCTCTCTCTCTATATATATATATATATATATATGTGTCTCTCTATCTCTCTCTAGCTTTCATTTTACATTCCCTCGTTTATTCACTCTGTTTTACACAGTTACACACAGTTCTTACAACTGCCTGGTTTGTGGTTGGGTTTTGTTTTGTTTTACATAAAATCTTGTATATAGTACAACATGTTTTTGCGATAGGATAGGCTCATACGAATCGCACGCTACTATTACTATATAGTCGTTACACTACCGCGTTTAGCTTGCTTTCCCCTCCCTATCCTTTCACCTTCAGCTGTCGTGTTCTACTACTACCCAAACTACACTCCTTTTTCTTTACACTAAATAAATTCTTACTACACATCTTTCCGCACACTCTCTTGTTCTGCCTTTCTTTTCTACACTCTTATATCTTGTTTTGCATTATTAACCTGTGATTATCCCTCCTTTTCCCCTCATCATCCCGACGACAATATATATTTAACATTCCCTCCCTCGCATTTTGCACTTTTTCTTCATTATCCTTTCACTTTCCAAAATGTGTGCCTTTGTGTATAACGCAGACTGTTAACAATTGTAACACATGACACCCAACACGCGCGCACGTACAGGATGATGCTTTTGTGCGCTCGCTTTTACTGAAACTGTAGCCAGTGTGCATTTCCCTTTTGTTTATTGTGTTTTTTTTTATTATCTTTCCATGTGCCATTCCCACAATCATATCCCATATCAAACAAAACCGGATCAAAGCGTTTGGTTTTTTTTTCGTAAAACATTTCGACTACATACACATAGGGCATCAGTTCCTCACCTCGCTTGTCGTTTCCGTCTCTTATTTACTTCATCAAATTTAGTAACGAGCACACGACGAGCTTTAATTGAAAACCACGGTGAAGACTTTTGTTTTCTTTTTTTTCTAATGGGGTTTTTCTGTTCCTCGTACGTGGTATTTTATGTGTGTGTGTGTTTTTTTTTTTTATTTTGTTGTCTGTATAATATGCCAACATCTACAGATACTACAGGTTCTTTCACAAATGCGTCGTTTGTTTTTCTTAGCTCATGTCTATCGCACTTTTTTCTGTATAGCTGTGGTAATTATGCATTACTGTTGTATAACATGCATACTTATTTACATAACACATGTATTACTTTCACAATATCTCCAGTGTGTGTTTTTGTGTGTCTATAGCTGAAGTGTTCCAACGTAATCAGACCATTTATCATGCTTCTGTATACCATTCTACATATTACACCTTGCTACACTGCTGTGCATACTTTTCTTTGTGCCGTATGCGCATGTGTTTTTGATGGGCTTTAATACTTGGTTTGTTCGTAGGAAGGATCAATAAAGGCTTGTTGCCGTTGTTTTTTTACTAAAAACAGGATGTTTTACGCTTCGAGTGTTTGCTATAAATAGTTTACACACAACGTACAAGTTACATGTCCCAATCCTTTTAAAAAGGAGATACGATCTTATACAACTCTGTTCAGTTCCATTCTGTCAACAGGCACCATTAGCCACTTAAAAGCCGTAATGCTGCTGGTCTTTCAGCATCTCTAGTTCGTTGCTAGAAACTAATCACATTTAAACAAAATTCCAACTGCCGTATGACTGGTAGTAGCATTGTACTATCACCAAACAAATCCTTTCTTAATAATACCAAAGTCTATTTTATTATCGGAACGAATTGATAGTTGCACAGTCTAAATAGGAGTTACGCTTGCGATGCAACTGTTTAACCACGAACAAGATACAGCGTGGCCACTACACACAGGCGTGCTTGTGATGTTTGTTTGTTTCGACACAATAGTTTCGCTTTTTCTGTCTCTACAACTTCTTCATGCTAATTTGGTTCGCTTTACAGTGTTTGTGTGTTTTCGTGTGTTTGCCTTGCGTATTACTTACTTACAGTAGTAACATTTATTGTTTGTTTTATGTTCTGTTCTCTCTCCTGTGGTAAATGGATCGATCCGTTCATATCGCGCACAAAGCATATATTTACAATACCACACACCACTACAACCACTATTGTTACACTTGTCACATCGCTATAATTGTGTTTGAGTGTGTTTTTGGTAATCTTCCATAAAAACGTCTACATTACACAACAATCAAATTATCTGCTCTAAGTTCCAAATTGTTTGTGTGAGTTTGTAAGTGTGTATGATATTAGATGGTTCTTGACTGTATTCTATATAATGCATATCATCCTCTTTTATGTGATGCTGCACCTACTTGCACATCATTTAACCATCCTTCTGTAGTATGTTGTCTATTCGCAATTCATACATACAGCGCAGCACAAATGAACGCAATCGAACCAACTGTTTTCGGTATTGTTACATAAAGGTTGGATGTACATTCCAGCTACAGGGGACTCTATACACTACAAATCTGCCATTAAGATTCGTCAAACAGAGAGTAACCATTGCACGACAAAGCTTGATTTAATAACAATGTGCTGCTAATTGCATTATCTTTGAAGTGGAACAGCAAATGGCGTAAACCCAACTGTGTGTAATCAATATTTTATGTTTACAATACTTGGTAGGTGGATAGGCATTAACATTCTAAATTAATGTGTGTACAATGTACAACTTCATTCTTTTCCCGTAACATAATCCTGTCAACGTCGTCACGCTATCGCAATTTCCTGCGGTTCAGAATTATTTGTACGCCAATTCCACTTATTTCAAATCAATACCCGTCGAAAACTAAAATGTGTTGCATCAAAACCAGACACACAAAAACATACTAAAAACTGCTGTAGGAGGTTCTGCTACCCTAAGCGGAAATAGGCTCTAGAAAAAAATGACAAATTGAAGCAAACCAAATGGAAAACAGTTGGATAGAATAGCTCCCTATGGCACACAAAACATTCGTAAAATGCAATCATTATCATGCTCGAGTCATATGTTTTTGGCATTAACAAATACGGTCCCCTCTCTCACGCCTGGTACACGTAAGGGCACGCAAGGCGATGTGAGAGATTCTGTCCTCTGTAAACATTTCTTATTCACTTACGGTGTCCTTTCTTTCGTAAACGGTTGCAGTTAGAGAATTCGAAAAGGTGTCACTTTTTCTGCTAAACTGAAGTGCATGGTGATGAATCCACAGTTCTATCACACAGCAGCACAATTTTGTGCATTTGTGTCGTCAGTTTCCTCCATCCGGGGTTGCAGGACACCTCGCTTACAAATGTGTGGTATGCATTGTAACCGACAACACAACAGCGCTGAGGAGAGAGAAGCTAACGGAGAAAGTATCGTCCACCGCCGGAACTACCGTTTGGTCAGTTCGTACTGGGATAGGGAAACATCGTACGATCTAAAAGTAAAGATTGAGTAATAATTTAACTTATTTGTATGCTGGGGTTATCACTTCACCCGTTACATACCTGAACTTATACTGTTCTGTTTCGGTTTGGGTGGTAGTTTTGGTGTCGTTTCTCCGGGTGAGAAGCGAGGTGAAATATTAGTACTGAAACCATATTAAGACCACATTAAAAACGGTCATCCATCACTTCCATGAAGAGGCAGCTTACCTAGCCCTTCGGCAAAGTACATTCGGCTGCTGTTGCTGTCCTGCAATAGGTGAGTTTTGCACCGACTTGTTCTTCACCGCCGACGGGCTACTGCCGACCGATGTACCGCTGCTGCCCATCGAACCGGAAACGCTTGCGCCACTGGAATTCATCGTCGTTCCGCTACACCCAACCCCCACCACGTTCGATGGACCACCGCCAGCAATCGTCGATAGGCCGGACAGCGAGCTCGAGGTGGCAATGTTGGGAATGTTTTCCTTCGCCGCTCGATCCATCGCCGAGTTGCGACGCATCATGATCGTGCTGGTGTGGGGCAGCATTAGCAAACGCTGCTCAATACTGCTGCTGGTACTGCTGCTTGCCGTCGTGCCGCCACCGACACTATGCTGATTGTGCTGGTTCAAGTTGTCCCTGGTTAGCGTCGACGAGGACGACGACGAAGACGTCGATTCATCCTTCTGTTTGTGTTTGTGAAATAATACAATATTAAATAACTGTATTGTTGAAGTATATCCACAAAATCATCACTTTCCCTTACCGCATGGAATGAGGAATGAGTCCAGTTAGAGCTGTCTGTTGGAAAATTGCTGCCGCCGGTAGTACCACCGCACCCCGTACCCGGACTCTGTGTGTAGTTAAGTAACAGTGTCGTACCACTCTGGCTGGCCACTCCAAAATGGTATTGTGACTGTGTGTAAATCCTTGGTGGTAGTGGTGGCGGACTAACATCTCTCGGTGGTAGCTAGAAGATGAAAACCGAACCATCAAAAACAGCTCTTTCATCACTTTCACCGTTCTTAGACAGCTTGATGCAATTCTCTGATATTCACTTACCGTAGGTGCATCTGGAGCCTGCCGTATCTGCGACAACTGCGTCGCATCCATGGAAGATTCTTTTCGTTTAACTCTAGGAGGTAGTGGAGGCGGCAGGGGTGGTAGGACATTGTGCGTATTTGGTACGTTGACGTGCGGTGAGATCGGTATGGGCCCAATATCGGAATTGTTCGGCAAACCGGCGCTACCATCACAATGATGACACGGGTGCGTGGTGCTACTCGCAGAAGGTGATGCATTGCTATTGCTGCTATTGTACTGGATCGAATATGGCTGATGCACACTGGCCGCTCCACCATCGACCGAAGCAGGATCGGTGTGATGCGTACTATGCTGATGATGGTGCGGGCAGGGTGGTGTCACTCCCGCGGTAGGATGATTATGCTGAAGCTGGATTTTCGGACTGGAAGGGAAAATGGGCGAATGCTCACAGGACGAGGGCCGTACGCTGGAATTGGTCGGAGGTGGAGCGCCACTATTACTACTCGCAGTACCGCTGCCTGGGATGGTGTAAGTAAAATCACAGTTTTGATTTCTGGAAAAAGGTGAAAAGAAACGCCGTGAGAAAAAGGGTGGAAAGCTGTATTACAGCCAAAACAATTACTTACTTGATAGAATTGGATGTATTGTGTCTAAAGTTACTGCTACTACTGTTAGCGATGGATGTTGCTACGGGTGTCGTGTTGGCCAGTATTGTACTGTTGCTGCCGTTTCCCGCGTTAGTGGCTCCTGGACTTGAATGTAGGGACGGTGGAGGTGGTGGAGGTGGATGCAATGGTTGTGGTTTGTCTGTCCGAGGACTGATTGCCGGTGGAATGTCGGGATGAGGGATCGTTACCGCGGCGCCGGACTGCTGCTGCTGCTGCTGCACGTTTGCATCGTTATGCGACATTGAAACAATACTGGCCGCCGACGATGAAGTCACTGAACTGGCGGTCCCGTAACCAGAAGCTGTGCAAGTAAAACACAATACAATTAAAATATACTTTTGCAACACCTCTAAAGGAACATCTCGTGTTACCTTCACTGCTGGAACCACTGTGCAGGCTACCGCCGATCGAGTAGCTGGAGGCACCTACAGCCATCCCACCGGCACCACCGGATGCCCCCGCAGAGCAGGGAGACGACGAAGAGAGGGTCATCATCGAGGCGGAAGGATAGCGAGGACTGGGCAGCAACTTGCCACCATTGTAGCTACCGCTGCTTTCCGACAGGCACCCGCTGCCGGCAAGCAGCTGGTTCGTGTTGGTCAGTATAATACTGTCCGAGCGGCGCGGTATCTCAGGGGCCATCTGGCTGTCCCCACCGGCCGTCGTTAGGTTCGCTATCGACTGCGAGAAGCTCGGATGGTAGTGATGTGGATGGTGGTGATGGTGATGATGATGGTGAAGGTACTGCTGCTGGTGTGGATGATGCATACCACTCTGTTGTGCATACTGAGACGAAGCACTTCCCATGCCACTGCTACCGGCTACACCTGCTCCACTCTGCTGCTGACTGTGGTAGAACCCGGAGTGATGCTGTTGAAGCTGCTGCTGCTGTTGTTGAAGATGTTGCTGCTGCTGCTGATAGTAGAGCGAGGAGAGTGAAGATGTCCCGGACGAGGAAGAGTGTATGTTGACCGATGCGAAGATGGAATAATCGTGCACGGAGGAGGAGGAGGATGCCGGTGGCGACTGTTCGCCCGTATCGCTGTTCGCAAGCATAGAGGTCTTGCTGTACGGCAGTGTTCCCGGCAGGGTCATAGACGAGTTGGCGGAGCTGTTGTTACGCCTCGACGACGGTTTAATGCCGGGCGATTTTAATGAAATGTCCGGCCACTTTCGGGGCTGCGGAGGACAATAAATAAAAGTGTAGGGTTTTTAAATGCACTATGATAGGTATGCTGCTAGAATCTACAATCTGCTATGCTAGAATCTACAACGGAACGGACCATACAAAACGCCACATTGCTACGCATCTTCGCAAATACTTACGAATTTCAAAGGCTGGCGACAATTTTTCGGCTCTATCCGCTTGCTTTCCTCGTACAAGTAATTTTGAATTTCCGTTATGCTCATTCCTTTGAAAGGGTCTAAATTCTCTAGAAAATGCTGCAAGACACACATAACGATAAAATAAAAATTAGTATACTTTGCACCAACCCCATGCAGGTGGTCCCTTGCACGCCTATTGGGACGCTTACCCTTATGCTAGGATCGACTTTTAAACAGTACGGCTGATTCTGATATTGCTGTATTTCGCCCGTAATTTCGGCCACCCGTCTTCGCTTAGAAAAGTTTATCAGCTCCGTGTTTGGCAGAAAGTCCGGGTTGCCCTCCTCGATGTGCAGTATGTTGGTGAGATACATCCCGAAAAATGGCACACAGGGCGGGTTGATTGAGCGCAGCTTTTCTTGATACTTCTTGAAGTGCGAGTTGTTCAGCTCTCGACATTCTGCCAGCACCTGCTGGTGACGCTTCGGAATGTCTTCCAGCGTTAACTTCAGTCGATGAACGGCCGCCCCTTGGAAGGCGGAAACGATCGAAAGCACACCGTTGAAGTTGTTTAGATCCTGCAGCACCATCATCACCTCGATTGCACGGCTAGCCATTGCGACACGCTCTTCAAAGTTTTCCGCTTCGATTATCGATTTTTCGATCCAGCGTGTAAACTGTGTGGAAAAAGAATTGAATTAATAACACAACAAATTAAAGCTATACCTGCCGCATCGGTTCCCCACAACAATACGTACATTAGTGGTGTGATGCATTATTTTCAATAAATTAGGACTAGTCGTTTCTTTATCCTTCCCCGTCCACACCGAGCCAACCAGTTCGGAGGGTTTGACCTGCAAACAAAGCCCGGAAGACAGAGATTAAGATATTGTGCTCTGAATATTGTTGATCACAGTTTCACTCACATTCTTGTACATTTCAAACTCCAGCAGTGTCAACTGTCGAGCTAGCTCTAGTGGATGCAGCATGAGTAGATTAAATTCATTCTCACTGTTCAGTGGCAGATGATGCTCAATCGCCGGTGGACTGTGTCCAAATGCAAACGTTATTTGCCGGTGATTGTCTTCACTTTCGTTCTAAAAAGAAAAATAAACGTAGTAAAATAAAAGCATTAGACAAATTTATTAGCAGACAGGCAAAGAGCACGTTACTTACCTTTCGTTGAACGATCTTCATCACCGAATCAACCCATTTGCGCATCGATTTACCGCGCACCGTCTCTAGAAACCTTTCGAGCGACTCAAGCAGCTCCGAATCTCGCTCAAAGTCGTAAAAATGATGATCGACCCAATGACGCAGCACATTCAGCACACGAAACTGGACTGGTTGCACGTACTCCTTCTTGTAACGTTTCCAGTCCTCCCGCTGGGAGTTTTTGTGAAACTTGTCCGTATCCCCTACCTGCTCCTTTTCCGCCGCCGGATCATACACGATAGCCGGATCCGGTATGTCGAACCGTTCCACCAGCAGTTGCAGCAGCTCCTTCGGCGAACAGAATGACCGGTACGTGGTAAGAAAGGTGCGCACAAACATTGGATCCGCATAGATGTGGTATGTTAACCTTTCGATCAGCTTGCACAGTGTTGCTCCCTTGATCAACGGAACGCCGGTGCCTTCGCGCTCCTCCAACACAATATTCGATGGGCTGTCCAGTGCCGCGAACTTGTAAATGTCCGGACTTGGCAGCTTCAGCGGATGCTTCTTCTCAATATCAAGTAGAATGCTGTCCAGAATGCGCTCCAGCATTGACTTTGTATTCAGCATTATCAAATCCGCCATCCAATCGTTCTTGTGCTGGGCGTTCTTCGTGATAAGTACAACGCTTTGCTGCTCTCGAGGCGAGATCTCGAACGCGTGCTTTAGCTCGTCCGTATCGGGCCGGTCGATGATTTCGACCTTGCGCATGAAGAACCGTTCCTTCTGCCGGTAGTCGTAGTTGTTGCCCGGAACTATCTGGCGCCGTGCTTTACACAGCACCAGCAGCCCGTCGAACAGAAACACCTTGCGTTCGGTTTGCCGCTTTCCCGAGCTCAGCTTCGCAAGTGTATCTTCGCGGATGAACTCGTTGCAACACTGTCCCACGTCCTTATCCCAGTGTTCGACCGTGTTCTGCAGATCGCGGGTTTTCTCAATCGCCGACTGTCTACGGGCACGGCTATTAACTCTGGTAAAGTATTCTCTGCAGGGTCGGAAGAAATTAACCGTGTATGATTCAATCCAATTAAAAAAAACTGTAAGTTTTACTCACTTTGGCAGCAGCGACGAAATGCTCTGCAGCTCGCACTGCAGCGGTTTCAGCAAACCTTGCACCTGCTCAAAGCTCTCTTTATCCTCCTGCGAGGGACTTAGCTGTAGTAAAACCTTAATGTAATCCAAATATAACTGCGCATGCCCGATAGGCCCTAATAGTAGTTTTGGTAGGTAAAATTTCACCGCCTCCTTGAAACCATGCCCGGCTGACATCAGTGAACTGGCCTGTAAACGGTTCAATAGAGAAATAAGTAGATGTCGCAGCTATGTGACCAGTATTTGTCGGGGATGATCGAGCTCGGATCGATAACTACTACCTCCGGTCGTGCTAATAAATTGGCTAGCGCTTCCTTCGCCGTCACCGATGTAATATCCTTTGCATACTTTGCATACACGTCGAATTCTGCCGCTTCTGCCAGTTCTACAATAAAAAAAGATAAATCATTCTCTGCAAGTTCAAACATTGCTTCTACCGGTGATCATACCTTCAAAACAGCTACCAATACACGGTGGCGTTTGTTCCTGGGACATTTCTATCACATCTTCGAGCGATCCCAGCAACGTCACCGATACTTCGTATATGTCTATTATGTTGGAAAATATTAAATCCAGCTCCTGTGAGAAAGCACCAAAGAAAAATAGCATTATATTAGGCAAAGTCCTGCTGGCAAGAGCCGTCCAATCATTACTTACTTTTGGATCCTTAACTATCTTAACTAACTCTTCCCGGAATACTCGGATGATCATGTGCAGATCCCGTTGATACTGTTTTTCGTCGTGGATCAGTTCCTTTACTACCTCTTCGTAGCTGAGACTGGCGCGGGGCGTCGGTGGAAGCGGACTCGGTGCCATCGAGTTGGAGCTTTCGCCCTGATAGAACATGTCCATCAGTACCTGCAGGGAACGCGTGCGTGAAAACAGAAAAAAATTGAAACGGTCAAACGGGCCATAACCCTCATTTGTCCACCAATAAAACATCCATCGTCATGGAAGCAAGCAGTAGGAGATTATATGGGGAGACGGGGCTTTTTCAATACACAGTTAATAACTATTTATGCACAATTGCAAAGAAACAAAGGCGGGGATATACTTTTTTACATTTTTGATGACAAATTGCAAATATATTAGTAGTGGAGAATCATAAGTAAGTCAATTAAAATTCAAAGCAAAAAACATAGCAAATCTATCCTACTCCAGTAAATGTGCTTCCTCGATTTATCATTATCTTTGCAAAAATGTACATATATCGAACAAGAACTAGGGGGAAAAACAAGACAGTAACAGAAAAAGGGATAAAGACATGCTTTTTAAAATTCACTTTAACACAAGCAGTGCGTAGTGCAATCAAAATGAAACATAACTCGATTAGTTAACAAACAAAGTACAAATATGACAAAATATAACTAAAACAAAGTTAACAACATAGCCAGTCCCAACGAAACTATAGTGTGAACATTCTGTAGCATGTTTTACACAGCACCATATCTGCGTAGTGTAGAGGGATTTAAGATCATTTGTTATCCCTTCAACTGGTTGGTACATAGATGGACTAACATTAAAACTAACGAAAGGTGAATACGGTAAATGGGCCTGTTTTGAACAGAATTGATTAACAACGCGTGTCGGTTACTGTACTTTACATCTTTTCGAGTTTTATTGATTGTTCGAAACAAGCCTCAGAAATAGGGATGTACTTTAATGGGAATACTGTTAAAGTACGAGTTGAAGGTATCTACTGACTTAAGTACAATAAAAGATAGACACTACAATACATACAAATCATATACTAATTTGAAATAAAGAGGAGCTAAACGTAAGTTTTGCAGCATATTCTAAATTGTCAACTTATCTACTAAGGGCGTTCTGTTACGGACTATCGCAATAATAATCAAGGATTAAAACTAAAGCAATACACAATTTATCCCTAATTCTAAAACCATTTAATTGTGCACTACTAATATGCAAAGCCGTAACATTTCCCCTATCGAGCGTAATGAACGCGATTGGTGAATGCATTGGAATGAGTCCTGAAAAGATGGTTAATCAAATGCAGTATCAACTCCCAGAACACACACAAATTTATATCACTTGTCAATCAATCAAGCTATAAACTCTTGAGTTTTCTCAGTGTAAAATTAACTATCGAGACAATTTGCAAACTTTTCGAACACTACTACCGCATCGGCACTACTACTACTGTGAAAAAGATACGTAAAAACATGGAGAATATATAAATGTTTTGACAGTAAAACAGACCAAAGCTAAATGTTAATGCATGATTCACTATTTCTTGTGTTCAAATGTAGAAGATTTAACAATATTTCAGAAGATACGGCCAGTTTTATATAAATTTGCTATTATTTTTAAAGAATAATAATGAAATAACACGAGTCTAGCCATTCTGAGAAAATTTAAAAGATAGGAAAGGAGACAGGAAGGATGAGATTACATTCAAACAATAGTTGAATTACTTTTAACAAACGGGAAATACATAGGTAAATTTGTATTAACTGCTGTGATATGGGATGACAAGGAAGTGGATTGGTAAAAAAAATCTAAATACATCATTATGAATTGGACAATCTACGTACCACCTTTTGTTTTGTTTTGCAGATTTGGAATAGTTTTGGGTTTTTGGGATATTTTAATTGTGAGCGGAACGGTGAACCGATTCAATCCAGTTCCGAGTACATGTTTTTGCGTTTTCGATTTACGAGTTTTTTTTTGTGTAGATGTGGGAAAATTGATTTCAATTGATTTTTTGTTTTATTTTTGATTTGTTGGGACAGCATGAAAATAAAACGTAAAATAACATTTCGTGACATGTAGTTAACTCAGACAGACAGATTGAGGATGTGTGAGAGAGTTTTCCGAATTTTGCTTGAAGAGTAAAAAAAAAACATAAAATGCCTATTTTTCTACAATAGATCAACAAACCGAAAGTGAAGAAAAAATGTTGCTATATTTTACAAAAATTTAAAAACTCAAACATCACCAAAATTCAATCACCAATCATAAATTTAACTTACAATAAGCAGTGGAAACAAGCTTGGTCTTGAAACTAATTAAAAGAAGTGTGTTGTATCGTGTTTACCACAAAATGCAGATAATTGGTAACAATTGATTGTCATTGAATGTTTTCTTTCTTTTGTATGCTGTGTCAGACTGTCTGCTAGTCAGACGAATCTAAACTAACATCTAGCACAAAATAGCGGCTTTTCATATAAACATATAATATAAAATAAACAAAATCTTACAATGCCACTGTACTCGATTCCCTATCGGCATTAAAATATCGTGCAGTCGAGCTACCCTAGAGTTTGCTAAAAGATCTCAAACGAGGAGTGATCACACCATTGCAAGCTTTGTAAAAAACAATGCGTGTTTACGTGGTTGAGATGTAAAGCATTGGCATATACATATATTTTTCCATTCCCTATTAGTAAAAGCTGCAATAACGGAAGGCAACAATGTTTCAACCGATGTCAGTATCACAGATTTTACCTATTTGTTTCTTCTATGCAGTAGCAAACTTTACAAAAACTAAAAATCATGAGCAGCTGCATAAAATAATTATACCACACATTCCATTCCTCAGTCTTTTATCGGCTTTATATACAAATGTAAGCAAAGCCAAATAACAAATAACGAACTAATTGTATGAAATATGTATGAAGTTAAATAGTTTTTGGTTTTGGAATTTTGAATAGCCTGTTTTTTCATCAAATACACTCCGACATAATAGCAAGATTATGCCCGTATGGCATTTGTGAACAGATAATTAAATTATACATGAAACAAAACGTTGCAAGCAATCGAATAAATACAAATTAGTACCAAATGCCAATTGAACTGCATTAAACGATTAATTAATTTGAATATGTGTTAGTATATTTGTGTTTGTGGTGTTTGCTGATCTTTTTTAATACAAAACGTACCAAAGTAAACGTAAAAACAACAGTTATAAAACGAAAGATAAAAATCGAAGAAAGATTTGACTAAAGAGTAATTTTAGAGAAGAAAATATATAAATTAATCAGGTAAAAGTTTTAAGAACGTAAAAAAGGAAAAAAAGCAAACATTAAGCACACAGCGAGAAAGAGAAGTTGATAGAGATAGAGAGATAGATAGGGAGAGAGAGTGAGAAAGAGAGAAAGAAAAACAAAAAGGCATGACAGCAAGCGGGGCGAGAAATTCGTGCCAACCTTGTCCGCGCACATGGCGACCTCGATGTCCTCGCGGGTAATTTCGATGTGGCGTATGTTCTTCACATAGTACCCGGCCAGCTTCAGGATGTCGGCGGATATGTACTCGAGCACGGCCACGAGAAACAGCGAAACGGAACTGTCGATTTTGTACTGCAGCACCTCCTACGTGGGAAAACAGTAAAACAAGCGGTCAGCGTGGTATAGACAATTCATCAGCAATAGCTATAGCCAAAAAAGCTAGCCTTCCAACCTTCTGCAGTAGGGTATGCACACGATCAACTGGTAGCACCGGTTTCTTCTTCTTCGACTTGTCTATCGTTTCGCGTGCCTCTCCCAGTGCCCACCTATCGATCGGGTTCGGAAAGGTGCGGCTGATACGTTCCTCCACGTCCTGCAGGGTGGCAGAAAGAAAATATGATCAACTTAAAATCAATGAATCACAAAAACACACAGAAGGAGCTTTGCACCGACGAGAGAGAGCTTCCCTTTGCATAGTCACTGCTGACGACCGTACTGTGAAAAGCGTATTTCCGTTCTTTAGTCAACCCGTAGTAGTAGTTCACTTTAAGTCCGACTCGCCAGAGAGATGAAAACAAAAGCGACAATAGTGTGTCATCCATCCGCTTCTCCAGAAAAGGAAATGTTTCGTTCTGCCGGTGTGTAGCTACCGGTATGGCAGGTGTACTGGCTCATATTCCAACCTATAGCCAAGCCTGCCAGGGAAAACCCCTACCCGCCAGTGGGGATGAAGTTCGTGCACTGTCCCAGCCACAGCATGTCAGGCAGGAAATGTCAATTAGGACATTCGCAAGCACCGAGACGATGGCTTCTCCTTCTGCTTAGGTGAGAGATCCCAACAAGCCCTCAGAAAAAGTGTGGCCACAAGATAGTGTATGAGGTGGACCGGCATACAATTCCTTTCTTCTTTAAATGTCATTTTTACTGCTGTACAATGTATTGCAAACAGAAAGCTTTTCGCTCTCGCTTTGTTATACGCAACAGCCCGTCGGCGGTAGAATATTGTACGCCACACGCTACCCTTAGTGCGCTTATTTAATACAACATCTTCAAAAAGCAACCAAAACAACAAGGGAAACTCATCTCTCCCCCTGAGGTCATCACAAAACACCCTGTTGCATCATATGCAAAACACACTCAACAATCCTGCTGGCGGATTCCCCCCGGCATTCTCAATTTCACACGATGCGCGCGTAACAACAAAACTGGCTGGACAGTGAGACATGGAAGCTGCGGATGGAAATGATGCTCAGTTTTTCTGGTTCGGGTTCGGGTACTTACCATAACCGTGTGCGGCGGTGGCTTCGCACACAGCGTCGCTAACAATCGCAGGCAGAGGCTCTCGACGTACAGCAATGCATCCTCCCGGGCCTGCAGCGAAGGATGCACCTGCTCCAGCACCTACGTAGAAAATGGGCGGGAAAACGAGACGAGTTAGAGATGGATTTTTATTTGTTTTCAAATAAACACCAATATTGTTGTGTTTAACTTACTTTATAAAACGAAAATTACTGATCTTAAACATAATTGCAAACAAAAGTAACGTTATAGTTCAGGGACAAACACCTCAAACTATCCTTACAATTTATTGGCATAAAACATTTAGCCTACAATTTAAGAATTAATTGGTCAATTTTTTAAACCGCTGATACGCGTACTATTGAAGCTATTCATCAGCAGGAGAAGTACCGGGTGCCATGTCACCTGTCAAGGTAACTTTCAATAAGATACCCAATACCTAAGACAAAGATAATGTGTTATTCTTTCTTTACTGTGGATTTCTAGCACATGAAAATCAAATTAGCATTTTGAAAGGTTTTGCTAACCGAATACAAGCATCTAAAAAAAGCCAAAAAAAAACTTAAGAACAATAAAGATTCCACTTTTTAATTCTAATTTACTAATTTACTAGGCAGTTGCTTGAGCATCGATTTAAACAAAAATGTTTTTGTGATGCATCCCTCCTAACAAAGATCTTCTCCTCAGTTTGGTATCAGTATCGATCGATCTATCTGTGCCCCAGCCCTGTTTGCGAACCAAATATGTGTGTGGTGTGTTGTGGTTAGCACCCATCATCCCATCCCATTCCATATTATCAACTGAAACAGGCATATCGGTGAAAAAGCGCAACAATAAACCCATTTCGTCACACCGATAAGCCGTCTTCATGCCGCAAGCTTTACGTGCCTGCACCGTCCCTTTCCACCTTCCCAACAATTGCGGGCCGTAGGGCAAAAAAAAAAGGCAAAAAAAAGGTTTCCCCACCAACATGTGTGCCAAACATACGGCGGGAAGGTGTGCATAAGAAGGGGTTGGGATGGCTTACGCTCTATCGAACGAACGGAGATAAACACGAAATATTGCTGCCACAGTTTCAAATATGTTTTGCAACTCCGCGAATGACGAATGCCAACGAGACACACTGTGTAAGCAAAAGCATGTGTGGGGAAAACACTCTGCACTGACTCAACAATCGAAGGCGGTTCGCCTATTCGCTGTGAGTCACGGGGTGGATTCGAGACAACACCGTTCCTCCTTCAAACCCAGAGGAAGCGCAATAAGCCAACAGGGTATGTTCGTCATTGAGTCGTTTGCATTAATTTGACATCCTGTGCGGTTACAAAGATTTATTAAAAACAAAACGATTGATGATAAGGCCTAGTCATGAGCGCTCTTCTTTATCGTTTAGAAATGTTTGATCTACTCTTTTTTAAATGTGCGAAGATTCGCTGTTGTGTTTGTGTTACCTTCCACCAGTAAAAACGGCACACAAAAATCTACTATTAGGTGCCATAATAACAGACGACCGGATCGGTACAAAAACATTTTAATTGGTCAATTAAATGTACATGTCTTCTAGATTATCGAGAGCGACAGCCAGCTAGACTAAACATCTTAACTATACCGAAACCCCCTATAAATATAGATTAATAGTACACCCAACAACGCCCAGTCCTTGTTTTATTTATCTCAATTGTCTGCTACGTATCGCAACACGAATAAACAACCTAGACTAATGATAGTCGAATGAAATCTTACTGAATTTGGAAAGAAAAATATCGTGGACGAAAAATTGCCTCATTATTTCCAAAACGCTAATTGATAGATGTTTGCTGTTGTGAATCGTTAACTACACAATTGTTTTTTTAATAGGACAATGCTAATGAAGAGCAAAAATAATTTAATTGTGGTACGTTTCTTCGATTTTTGGTATCGCTAAGCATGTACAATTTGCATGAACATTTAAGGACAATCACACAAAAGAGAGCATTTTTACACTATATATCGAAAAGATATTTGACTATTAATTTTGATAATACATTAATAATAATTAAAACAACTGATACGTCTAGGTTATTTCTTTACGCCATAATAAAAGCGATACCGCCACACGCAAGCTATGAAAAAGGACAATATTTGCAATAAAGTTGATTTACTTATTTTTAGCATTTTTTATATTTAAGTTTTTTATCTATTTTTTCTGGTTTTGTGGTTCAACTTGTTAAATTATACTAGATTAAATTGGATGGGATCACATAATTTTGTTACTAATTCTTGTGGAAATTCACTTCTCAACTGGAAAAGATCTTTTTATGTTCGCTCATTCTAGATCATTAGCGTATACCAGGAAGTCGCAGTACGTCCAGCTAAATAAAATAATCGAACTAAAAGCAATTGAAATCAAGTAATTCCTACAACCTAATCTGCTGCACCAATCCTAAATCCCTCGAACCGCCTAGTTCTAACCCTTCCAAGTAATTTAAGGGTACCTTGCTGCTTACCTTGCGCAACGATGAGATGAACAAGCCTCTCCATTTAGCCGCATTTTCCGCATTCTCGAAATCGTAATCAGCCGCATCCGTGATCGATACGTGCGAACTGCCAGAGAACATACTTTAGCCTTCGGCACCGATCCAGTGCGTACACCCAAGCAGACACATATACACCACTTGTTTCTAGAATTTGCAGCTTTGTGGACGAGTTGTTGATGCTGCAGCCGCCAACCACCCCCCCACCACAGACGGAGTCGGTTTTGATGGCTGCAGACGGTGACGGTAACACTCCACACACCAGTGCTACAACAATAACAGTAGGCTTTGCTTCTGCAGCAGTTTCTCCTATCGACCCAGGGGGTTACACCACGTTATTCCACAAAGGATTAACCTTCTTATGCCGGTTTGTTTTTAATTGAACTCACTTTTTTAACTGATTCAATTTCACTTGCAAATCACTTTCGACGGTATCTTAAGATCAGATCAGTGCTCCAAACTATGGAACGCAATATGCCGCGGCGATTTGCTATTGGGAACAACTGATCACAAATCTGCTAATCGTCGCACAAACACACATCCGAATGTCGGATGCTGGACACTTTTCTACAATGCATACGCAACACCAACGCACTCTCTCTCTCTCACTCTCTCACCACACGCGCACACACACAGTGGACACGAAGTTTTCCACAACCTATCCAGGTGCGCAGGTTGTATGGGGCCACTTAGGGGAGTTTGGATGGGAAGTTGGGCGGAAAGACAGAGAAAGAGGGTGGTAGCAGAGGCGGATGAGATAACTGTGTGCAGCTAACACCGGGCAGCCTTTACACGCGAGGAAGAACGGGCCGGCAACGGTTGGCACTGCTGTAACATGATCACACTAACAACAACGGCAACAACAACGACGTATGCAAAACACAACACAACAACACACAGGGAGGAGAAGCATCCTCGTCATCGTCCTTTGCGTCCGGCGTCGTCTTGGGGCTGTATCATCCGTGAAGCGTGGATGGGGCGGTAACGGCAGCGGTAGCGGCGGCGGACGCGACTTTCCGCTGCACCATTGTCGCCGAGTGCACTGACGATGCGGCGGCGACGGCTACGGCGACGGCGATGACAACACTGGCAACACCTTTACACTTGCTGCTGTTTCTACGGCTACTAAGCGCCATTAAACCCGCAGCCTGCTGTTATTGATTGTTGCGGCGATAACCATTTTCACTGTGTGTTGGTGTGACGGTAGTTGGGATGTTGAAAATCGGGCGGCCGGAAATGCAAAGATAGTAAGAGAGCTTTTATTAAACATTAGTACAAGAGATACGGTTTAAGAATATATATATTTTTTTTATTTCATTTTTATAGAGACTTTAAGAAGATATGAAATGAAGAAAACAAAATGGGTCCCTTATACATGAATTTAATTTCAGGTGTTCTAACAACATCATTGCAGGAAACCTATCAGCCTTTCTACCAAATCCATTTATCGCACGAAAATTGTGCGATTTTAAGAACTTGAGTGGGAAAATGACAACAGAATGATAATTCTAAAAAAAAATAACTATTCTATATTAAAAGCACTTGAACATGTAAAGTTCCATGAAACGTCATGCCAATGTTGCTCTTTATCAAGAGATTTAATGGTTTGTACATGAATAAAAAGTTCTATGATTTCTCTAAACAACAATAAAATGCTCAGAAACTATGAAACAAAAATATTGTTTTAGCCTTTTTTCCGATAAAGCTATTGCAAAAATAGGTGTATGGATTAATATAACAATGGGGTCTGATTGTATCTTTTTTCAGCACATCCTTTTCATTTTTTTTTATTTCCTTGGGACGGCCAGACCGTATTGCTGCCTTTGAATTCACATCCAAATTAAAATAGAAATTAAAAAATATCAATTTGCTTGTTTTTTACATAAAAAAGGAAGATGTGCCTTAAACTATGTCCTACTTAACTCATAATATTTAGTGAAATTATATCAAAACTTATTACCAAGGTAGCAAAATTTATATTGTTTTGCTTATTCATGATATTCTTATTAATATTCATAATAATAGCAATTTATCTTAAGTTACATTATGTTCATGACACAATTGACACTGAATAGATTTTCAATCTTGAATTTTTAACATGTGGTTGGACATATATTCAGGTGCCCTTATTCCCTTATGTTCCCCTACAACTCTAGAAACAAGTTGGTACACCACAAAACCAAATTCTTCTGTACCGTAAAACACACACCACCACTGCACGCATAACAAACGCACGGATTGTTTTCTCAGCCGTGTTTGTTATTGCACATGCATTTTATGGAAATGTGGCGTAGAATGGGGGGTTGGAAGCCAGGGCGAAAAGCGAGTCAATCTGCGCCGCGAGCACGTCAAGTGGGAAAAGCTGAGACACGAAACAATAACAGGAAGACTCATGCAGCACACACCGTTACAGAACCATGCCATTTCACAGCCACCGTATGGTTGGGTGTGTCTTTTGACTGTTGCTACACCATTTCCCGAGACGCTGGAGAAGGGAAAATGTTTCAATACAATGCTGCACAACACAACGCACGATAAAACACACTTCTCAGCACACGTGCAGGACGATGTCTGGGAGCAGAAATCAAACACAACTTTCAACACCGAAGAGAAGATTCGAACCTTAATTACACTATAAACGTAAAGTTAAGCCTTCTTTTTTTGTTTTCCGTTTAACTGTGCGCAATTGTTACCATCGCACCCCGTCCGTATTTTTCTCACCGATACGCATCATTTAATGGATGCCCTTATCACGGTCACGGTCCCAACATACACAACATACAACAATAATAACAACAACAACGACGTACACGCACACGTGCGCGCATTCCGTTTTTACTACTCTGCTGTGTGTTCAATAACTCCACACACAAACACACAGCAGACACCCAGCGGGCGCACACACGTGTAGCATTGCACTGTGTGCGTGTGCGCGCGCTAGACGGGAGAGCGTTGATGGATTTAATTGAAATGGGGAACGCAGAGCGCAGAGGGACGCGAATTAGTGACGAATGACTCAAGAGAGCAAAGTCACTATAATACATAGTAGAAGAAGAAGGACGCGAATTCCATCATATGTGGCGAATCATTTCGCACATTTTCCCAATGGCACAACACGAGCTCTGTCAAAGGGAAAGTTAGAACGCACAAGATGGAACAATGCCACACGTTCGATGCTTCACCGTGTCGTATTGTTTTCTTCTGTTGTTTTTTCGTTTCTGCATGCCAAGCGCACGGGATAACGCACACACACGAGAGGACGGGAACGCTATCTAATGAAACTTCTCATTTTCCTTATGCTGCCAATACAACGCACACACACAAGCACTCGCACTTACGCACGCACGTACGGTGATCCGTCTTTATGTTTCCATCAAAGCTTCCTCACATCAATTCACACAGGTTCATGAAAATCAACCATTGGGGAAAAAAAAACAATCACATCAACAACAGCTGCCCCCGGCCGTTTCACAATGTTTGCTTCGATGAGTCTGCATTCATGTCTTCTCTGCCCCTAATCGCACTCACTAATCGCAAAAGATAAATACAACTCTCTTTCTCTCTCACACTCGCACATAGCAGCGCTTGGGGCAAGTGTGCCTCCTTTATTATTATTTTTTAAACTATTTAATTAAATTATTACATACTGACTGTACAGCATTCAACTGCTGAACGCTTTTAAGTTGGTTGTTCGATAGTTGACTGGCAGTTCAAATCAACAAATCAACAAAATCAACAAAATTGCTTGGTCTATTACCAGGCAATCATGCATTTTTTATAATACAAAAAACGTACCCGTTGAAAAACACCATCTCAATATTTGGCATACCATCAAAGTTCAATATTAGTGAATCCTGAGAGTGACAGATTTTCAACCCCTTTTTCGAAATCTCATAATATTTCATCCAAACCAAAGAAGTTTTCAATCCGTGTCGAAACTTAAAAACTCACGAACGTTTAAGGATCAATACAAATCTAAGACAAACTGATATTTTTGGTAAATCGCACCAAATATGTCATGTTTTTTCTTCTTTTCATTGAGCAGTTTTATTTAGTAATAAAACAACATGTTGGGGTCAAAAGTTCCATACTGCTTTCTTTACATGAGAGAAAAACTCCCAACAAAGTAATCATTGAAGTTGCGTGGTAGGGATGGCTCGTAATCAGAAGCGGATTTCGTCACGAAAAAGTTGTCTAATGTTTGCATCTGCATCTGTAACGGCTTTTAAATTTTTTGTGAAATTCCGTTATCTAGTTGGCTTCGTTGCCCCATGTGGATGGCACTCTAGCCCCGTATCCCAAAAAAAGCAAAACATTTTAAACCATTTTTAAAACGGCCAAAATACAGCAATGTTTTCATTTATTTCTTCTCTCCAACTTAATTAAACATAAAAAATATTATTTAAAAAGCTTTGAGAGCTGAATCGTCTTTTAATAATCAGGTTTTAGTGCTTTACAGCGTGACCACACTTGCCCCTAGTTTCGCTACGCTCACCACACAAGAAATATGGACGACATTTAGAAGTAGCAGCAGCTGCTGAGTGCTGCACCAGACAACATCAGACGCAGTGTTGTAGGCGCGCACCACACGGTAGACAGATTTTCCTTCATCTCGTAAAATTGATCAACTCTCCCTTTCCTCTCTTCCCCTTACTAAACGAACCTCATACTACCTTTTCTCTCCACTTCTAGCTCTCATGCGTACTACGAACGTTTTTCTCACCTACAAATTCACGACTCCTCCCACCTCCCATCCCCCTCCCTCTTCTGATCGTGGCCCATAGCAAAGGTGAGGTTCAGAAGCAATAGTATGGAGGAAGCTTACGCCACAGAATGATGGAACTTTGGACGCGACAGCATGAAATGTTGCGACACTAAAAACAACACCGACGCGTGAACAATCAATCGCGAAAACAGTGTTTTCTATTTGAAAACATCCCGCCCGTCTATAGTTTTCATCATCCGTTCCTGGTCCTTTTTTTGTTCCTATAACCCACCCACCATTCTTCTTCGATTGTTTTTCGCATCCCAATGAAACGATTATTATTATCTACACACCAAACACGCACGCACACACACACACACCTTTAAGACCGCTCACTCTCCCGCTCTCACGACCAATAAAGATTGAATTCGATTCTATGCAACGCACACAATAGCACGCACGTACGCACGAACGCACGCACAGACTCAAAGATCTGTGTTGTTCCCCCAAATAGGCTCTCTTTCCCTCTTTTTTCTTCTCTCTTTCTCTGTCTTCCCGTGGCTGTTTTTTTTCCTTCTGTACCTCGCGCATTCCTTCACAAACAGGCGCACTTACTAACATGCCTTTTTCTTTCTAATGCAAGAGGCAATCACCGCGCAGAACTACGCTGCAGATTCCGGTTATCCGCTTTCTAGTTAGCTTTAACCCTTTGGTACCTTTACACGTTTTATTTTACTAATTACTACTTGAACAAATATCGCTTTACGATAAGGTTCTTTTGTGTTTGTTTTTTTTTTGCTATCCTTCAACTGGTCAACTAAACTCTGATAGATACTTCTTAGTAGTAGTAGTAGTAGTTGTAGTGGGGAGAGCCCGGCATAGATTCCAATTTCGAGACTGATTTCTGATTCGACTATTAAAAACAAATGGAAAGATCTTAGGTAATGTAACAATAAACAGGAATAATCTGGAGCAGATTACGTTTAATGTTTCCGGACCTACTGTTCGGAATCGATTCCAAAGAAGTTGGAAGCTAGCCGGAATCCATACCAGACAAAACATCATTTTTCCCATCGCTAGTAGCAATGTACTATATCAGTAGCACCGTATGCTTCGGGGATGGCCTACTGTGACATCCGCCGCTTCGCTTCTTGTTTTCTTTTGTTTGTCACGGACGACGGGTTTGGCGAGACAAGGTTCTTCCCGTCACATGGTTGGCTATGATTTGGGCTTTATAAACTAATTATCTTTTGCAGACCTTTCGAGGAAACAACACACTCGGATCAAAACACGGTGAAGAAGAGTGAAAAATAGCAAATAAAAAAGGGAATAATGCACACACCAACGCACTCACAATGGCTCGATAAATTATTGCGCACACATACGCACGCACGCACACATTCTTTTGCTCTCGCTCTCGCTCTCCCTCTCGAAGAAATGCACAAACACGCACACATGTACGCACGCACACGGGTCGGTAATCGATCAACAGCAGCAACCAACAACACGCAAGGGCACGGTCAATGATAGATTTTCTTTCGCTTGATGATGGCCCACACCCCTTTTACAATCAACTTTCTTACAAATGTCCCCTCCTCCTTTCCTTTCATCGAACTTTAAATGCTTTTTTCTATGCTAAAATTGACAAAATCATGCTTCTTCCTACGCGATTCCCAGCACCAAACACAACTACTACCAATCGATCACACGGGGGACGACAAATCGCACTTCCACTTCGGTGACATACACATGCACA
>KB671953.1:1067203-1095445 GCA_000349105.1 Anopheles epiroticus | reverse complement strand
CACACACACACACACACACACACACACACACACACATTTTCTCGTCAGGGAGGAGAGGCTGTTGCTTGGCATTTTACACAACGGATGACAATATTGTTAACGAATTTTCGCACCCCGCTTACTACGCATCCTTTTCGCAGAATCCGGCACAGAACAACACGGTTGATGAAAAGTCGAGTTTTTCAACACCACAGAGAGAGGGAGAGTGAGAGAGAGCGAAACAAATCCCCACTGCACGGGCCGCGCCTGTGAGCTACTGCTGTTTCAGTGCTTGATGCAAAATGCCATCGAACCTTGCAGCAGCAGCGACCTCATTTGCTGAACGTTAAACACTTGCAAACGAAAGCGAAAGAAATACACAACCGCGCACGTGCTACCTACATTTCGCTTTTGTTAGAAACTTTTAGCAGATTCCCTTTTCCTGCGTGATTTTCGCGTGATTTTCGTTCCTGCGTGCAGTGACCAACGCACCACCACCATCGGACTTCACTCAGCACTCGATAGATGTGCTGGGAAAGATCAAAACAAAATGTGTGCGTAGCGGCGAGGTGAGTGCATGGACCGATACCCTGCCAAGGTAGATAGAGAAATGTTTGCGACCGCTTTGACAACCGGTGTGAGCGGCATGTTTCTGCATTGTTTTGCACGTTTTTGATGCTGATCTGGGAAGAAATATGTAAAACAACACTTTTAATAGTTCGTTGCACACTTTTCAAGTTTGTTTACCTAGAGTTACTTTTGATTAGCAGTTGGGAATGTATCGAAAGGGTCACGCTATGTAAACCTTGCCTTCTAAAAATGGCTACCAACGAATTCCAATGAACGTACCACAATTACAGTAAATTGAAGGGTGGTGAATCCGTTTTAAAAATCCAGTACGCATTTGAATAAGAATATTTATCAGAACATTACATTTGCAGAATGTTGAATCGTTTCTTTTTTTTCACCACTGATTGCTTCTTCATTCCCATCGTTGCCCTGTGGTGAATCTTAAAATACTTCCAGTTTGCGCTTTATTCTATAGCAACCTTGTCAAGGCGAAAAGTGCTGTTGGACACATAGGAGCGAAAAGCGCAAACGTCAGCAGAACGACAACAAAACAACCATTCCCCGTCCCAAACACACGTGCGGCGGAATTATCTGCCGAACGAAAACCAATCTTCCAAAATAAAACCTCCATCGAGATGGTGAAACGCAAAGCACTAGCATCCACTCCTGCTACGAATGGGAACGATTCCGACGGTTCCGACTACGAGGTGGAATGGAACGTGAAACCCACACCGCCACCACCCGCTAAGGTCTCGAAAGCAGAACAGTTTCCCCTGCCGGCCAAGGTTGCAAAGCAACTGGAAAAGTCTGGACGACGGGAACGGAAGGATTCCTCGTCGGACGATGATGGCGATGTGGGTACGGGCGAAGGTTTACCTACGCTGACTTCCGAACAGATCGGTGCTATCCTGCAGACGATCAAGAACAACAAACGCTTCGTGCTGATCGTGAAGAATCTAGACTTTTCCACCTCGAAGGAAGAAATCCAACAGCACTTCGATCAAGCCGGCCGGGTGAAGAGTGTACGGATACCGAAGCACCGCTCGTCGGCCTTCGCCTTTGTGGAAATGGTAAATGCGGATGGCTTTCAGGTACGTAAAGACATTCACGCTTTTTAAAGATGTGTTGCTTACAATCGCTTACGGATCTACGCTCATCTTCACCACAGAAAGCGTTCCTGCTCGATGGATCCTTCCTTGATGGGAGAAAGATACGGGTGAATCTATCGGAAAGTGGTAACAAAAAGTCCGCCCAACGTATCCAACTGCTCGAGAAGAAGAATTATGAAATTATGAAGCTGCGCAAGAAGAACCGTAAGAATGAGAAAGCTGCGGAGATATCGCTAATACCTGAGTCGCCAGCGCCATACAAGAAGGTGCCACCGCCAGACAAATACCTCGACAAACCGAAACCGAAACAACTGTCGAGGAAGGAAGCAAAGTATCTGAAGAAACAAAAGTCGCTACGAGCAAAATTCAAAAATTTGGAAGCGAAAGGAATCAAGGCGTGATTTGAAAATAAAAGCTGCTTATTTTATCACACAAGAGTGAATCCTGGATAAAAGAAAATAGTATATGCGAGAATCCTCGATATCGTAGTTTTTTTAGAGAATACACAGGTGTGTATAATGAATAACCTCTATAATATAAAATTGTAAAGCCCATGCATGAGAGAATTTTTCTGCAGGCAGCCTGAAACAAATAATCCGTTAAACCGATGGGTCTTCGGCAACCCGCAGAGATTCGTTAATCCAAAAGCTAATGCAGCGCTACGCGGATTACTATTCATAAATTACCATTATCAATGGAAATATTGTTTGGCGCATGCCAACTTGCTCTCCTGCTAAACCAACGCATGAATGAATCTTTACTTAGTAGATGTGACAAGGTTAACCGCGAGAGAGGCATTTTATATTTCTTTCAACTGTATCGAGCAAATAAATTTCGTTATTCTTCTTTCATTAATCAACTTAATACCCGAAACCCAACATGTTATGGGAGTATTTTTAAGAAGTCCTTTGGGGTTTCTCTTATTCAAGTTGCACTGAATAAGGAATGTTTTGTTTGTGTGAATTTTCGGAAATTTACTTAAACAAAAAAAACTGAATTCCTGAATATTTGACAGCTATCGAAACTCCAGTCAACAGCGTGTAGTCGCATGCTAATCTATTCGCCATGTTGCGAAATTTGTCAAACGTGAACACTATTTTTGTTTACAAAGTTACCCCGTGCGTTTCGGTGCCCTGGTGCGTGCCTGTGGTGCTGCGTGCTTGGTGTGCAATTGCTGTTAGCCTGCATTCAACTCTTCTCGATACGAAAGAACATGGTACTCACCAGCTGCATCCGCTTCACGGCCTCGGCTGCCGGCAAATTCGGATCACGCGATATATTCTGCTGCGTACGAAGCCTAGCAACCGCTTCCGTCGCATCAACACCTAGCACAACCACCACTTCACCGCCCACCGGGGAGCACCGACGACGGCATCAAACCACGTACGGAAAAATGTCTGGCTGGCAGATACACGCGTACGGTGTACCACAAGAAGAGATACAGTTTAGTGAAGGGATTAAAATGCCCATCCTAAAGTCACCTACCCAGCTGCTGGTAAAGGTGAAAGCAGCCTCAGTCAATCCGATCGATGTAGCCATGATCAGTAAGTTGGAAAATGACCTTTTACGTTAGCAATGTTCATTTATGTCTGGGCCACCGCTCTCCTTTTTCAGACGGATACGGTGCATCGGTGCTGAATGCAATGCGCTGCAAGGACGGTGGCATCGAGTTTCCGCTCGTGCTGGGACGAGACTTTTGCGGCGAGATCGTCCAGAAAGGGTTGGGCATATCTAGCCGCGAACTCCAAGTAGGCGATGAAGTGTGGGGTGTCGTACCGGTGCACTTGCAAGGTTGCCATGCCGATTACGTTGTGGTTGAGAAGTATTGTGTACGTGTGTGTAAAGCGTAAAGTGTTAGCGAATTACATGCAATTATTCTGTAATTCCGTTTTCAGCTCTTCAAGAAACCTTCCAACCTTAGCAAAATAGATGCCAGCGCCACACTGTACGCTGGTTTAACCGCCTGGTCCGGGCTGTACATTACGGGCCATCTGGGGGATTTGCTAGGTGCCATCTCGCCCGTCGGTGGCGGCGCGGGAAAGAAGGTGCTCGTACTTGGTGCAGCCGGCGGTGTTGGCACAATCGCAGTGCAGATGCTCCTCGCCGAGGGAGTGGAAGTGTTTGCCACCTGTTCCCCGGACGCAATGCAAATGGTTAGCAACCTGGGCGTGAAGTACGTACTGGACTACACAGACCCTGCGCACGTGCAGAACGTGGCAAGCGTTGGAAGGTAAGGCTTACGTGACGGTATTTTAATTCAAGCGCTAACTTATAATTACCCTTTTCGGGTGCTTCCCCTCACACAAACAGATTCGATATCGTGCTCGATTGTGCAGGTAAGGGCACGGATTACGCGAACGAAGTGCCCTGGTTATATGATCAGTACATAACGTTTAACTCGCCCGTACTTAAAAACATTGACGCGGATGGTTTTGCAGCTGGAATGTACCAAAACGCGATGAATCTTGTGCGTAACAATGCGGCCTCACTTAGCACGCGGCAAGGGCTGGTCAAGTGGGGTTACTTTGTACCGGCGCCGCAGGGCATTGCGTATTTGCAGCGCCTGGCCGAGAAGGGCAAACTGTTACCGGTGGTAGAGAAAGTGTTCCCGTACGCCAGTACGCCTGAGGCGTACGAGCGTGTGGCGCAGAAGCATTTACGAGGGAAGATTGTAATTGATTGCGAATAAGAAGATAAATAAGATAGTTAAAAAAGTGAAAAACTAGACTCGCAGTGAGTAGTAGGAAAGGAACAACGGATGTAAACATAGATATTGAATTATTGTAGCGAATCGTACACATCACAGTATGATTGCTACGTGTGATTATACGGTAGAAATTAAAGTCAAACTCAATTATCTTTCCTCCTCAGTCGGAGAAAACGGTCGTTTTAATTTTTTTCTGACAGCTGCCGGGATATCTGACAGCCGATATGGGTGTGCAAGAGAGAAGGAAAGAAAAAAAGGTAAACAAACAGATTGCTTTGGTTGGTCGGCGGCAGGACGAGTCGGTTCGCTTTTGGTATCGATTTTCCACAACTCTTGCTGTGCGTTTGAAGAAAAAAGCATTTCCCGTGTCTGGTGAAAACTGTGGCCATGAGTGACGGTGGTGGAAGTGTGCGACAGCGCAAGAAAAGCTCCGGAGATGGTGCTGGTAATCGAGCGAGAAAATCGTAAGATAAAATGCAGAACAAAAAACGTGAAAAACCCCATCCTGATCGGCATAATACTAATCCATTTTTATACGCATGTCTGTGTATATGTGCGCTTTTCTTTGACTCCCTCAGGAAAGCATCGGGCACCAGTTCCACCGGAAGTTCACCGAGTGCCACGCAACAGCATCAAATGTGGGCACGAGTCGTGCTTATGGTAGGCATTGCGGCCATCGTTTACTTTACCACCTTCCGAACGCGTGAAAAGAAATTTGCCACCCAGCGAGAGGTGCTCGAGCTGCGCACCCAACCGTTAGACTGTTCCCGTCCCTATCTGGATGAAATTTCCAAGTTTGCCGGTTGTATCCCGAACCGTTGCGGTCGGTTCGTAAGCGACAAGATTGTATCGCCGGCCGAAGCCGGCATACTGCTCGATTTAGCTCGAGCCGGTTTCGAGCTGGGCCAGTCGGCTGGCGGTGCCTCCATCCTTGACCTCCACTCAGGAGCCCTTTCGAAAGGGACCCAGTTCGTGAACGTGTACCGATTGCCGGAAGCGAAAAAGCTTTTCACCAACCAACATATCAACGTGTACCGGCACGTCAAAGCGAAGGTCCAGCAGGCGGTTGCAGAGAATTTCCGACTGAACGTGGACGCACTACACCTCACTCATCCTACCTTCTTTTCCCGCCTAACGAACGTGACCGCAAAAACGATTCACGACGAGTACTGGCATGCGCACGTGGACAAGGAAACGTACAACTCGTTCCACTACACCACACTGCTGTACCTGACCGACTACGGGAAAGATTTCACCGGCGGCCGGTTTGTGTTTATCGACAATGAGGGTAAGCACAACCGCACGCAGGTGTACATTGAACCGAAGCGGGCCCGTGTCAGTGGGTTCACATCCGGCGCAGAGAACATGCACCACGTGGAGCAGGTAACGGGTGGGGTACGGTACGCGATCACGATTTCATTCACATGCGATCGGGAGTACGCAATGGCCGATCCAAAGTTTGCGCTCGATGATGAGGATGAGGGCGATGAGGGTGGTACGGGGGAGAGCAGGTCTGCCGAACCCTGAGATAGGGCGGATACTGTGCTCGTTATCCGTACGCTGGAGGAGTTTAGTGCATAGCAAGGGCCCGTATTGCCAATTGCATTCCATTACCTTTTCAGTTCCTTGTGTTCCTGCAGTACTTTTACACTATTGGGAAGCACTTATTTAGTTTAAAAAGGAAAGCTGTATTATGATACCGTGACTTAAAGATAGAAAAAAGTATTTGATTTTGTTACACCTTTCAAAAATTCCTTTATTCTTATTTAAGCTGCACACAATAGCGAAGATCCTCCAACCGTCTTGTAAGAAGCAAGCAATACGAACAAATGTAGTTTTAGCTTGGTATTCCTTTACCGCCGTAGCCATAGAAACCACGCCCAAAAAGTAACAGAACAAAGGTAACTCGATTACTGTAAGTTTAAATTGTGTGCATTTGAAATTACGGTGGAGCGTCGTTTATTGCCGGTTTCCTATTTTATCCGGCGTGCGAATATCCGTGGCTAGAAGAAATTACAGTATGTATAGTAGAAAGAAAAGATATGACTATTGAAAAAAAAAACGTTGTGAAACAGTTTTGTCGCTAGTAAGAAAAGTCTTATGTTCAGAGAATATTTACTATTTCTCCTTCCATGTCTCACTTGTTTCAAGCTAGCCTCGGCCCGGTCAAATAAGTCTTAATGATTAAGGAAAAATATGTTACAAGATCCAGTGTAACCGTTTAATCATGCTTTTCGAGCACCGAAGGGCCCGGATAATCTGCGCTCCACTGTAACACAAGTAGCAGCAGTCAAGTTATGTGGTGTAAAACAAATAAAAACTTTTAACATGTAAGAGTTAATATTTCCTGGGGAACAATTTCTGTTGGGCTCTTCAATTCAATTCCGAAACTAGAATTCATTTTATTATTTTATTTAAATGTCATTAACAGAAAAACAAACAAATAAACCACAAAAGCGTTATTTATTTTTAATTGCCATTTTATTCGGTATGTACAAAGTTTATAACCTTTTTTTCTATCTTTGCCCGGTTTAGTAGTCACATAAGCCACGTGGTAATGGTTCCATGCGTTGCTAGTAGCGCGCACTACACGTGGTACTAGCCAAACAAGCTCTTCACATTACTGATAATATGCTTTTCTTTCCTTTAGGTTTTCCGGTATCAATAAAACTACTCCATTGACTTTGTGTAAAATTTGCCCGCTAAAGTGCGCTGTAAACTGTGCAGAAAGAGAAAAAGTATAGCATTTTTCACGCCTAATAAGACGTTCACGTGTTGATGATGCTCATTTTTGTGCAGACTATCGTGCTATTTTTAAAGTGTATACCCCTTTATATCAAGATATATAGTTAGCTAATGTATCGTATCATTTCACACACCGGTGAGAATGGTTCAGAGTTTGTGTTTTCTAAACACGTTCATTAATTGTTTCACACTGTTTCTAATCACTGCTAAGTCTAACCATAATGTTACTACTTTTACCACTTTTACGTTTATCTAGCGTGATAAAGATATAGTTTTATATTTTTTTCTTGTTTAGTTTTATTTATTTGTTATCTTAGCAACTAAAACCTGGATATCCCTTTTTGTTGTTGTTCTGTCTAACTTTCTCAAACCTCGTCTCCTTTGCCTTGCTTCTTTTAGTGTATCTCCCCTCCTTTCCATTTTTTTTTTCTTTTTTTGCCAGCTTATTATTTCATCCCCCCATGTACCCATATCTAGTACCATTCCTCATCATAAAGATGAAACTTTTCTTAAAAGTGCACCTCCATCTCCTGGTCGATCATATCGAGAACAAAAGTTAAACCCCCATGCAGCCAAACAACACACCAGAAAGCATAAGAAACCCCGATCCTCCATCGCCTACTTCGATTTTCCCTTGTCATCTTTAACGATAGTGTGAGTATGATTAAAGAGAGAGAGAGAGTCGAAATGAATTTAAATTGTGATGTTTTGTTCTGTTAACTTTCTTTTTTGTGAGGTTTGTCGTGCACCACCACATGTTTGTAACTTAAAAACTAAAAATATTCGTGTCGACAAACAAGCAGTAACACACGCACACGTGTGTTGGTGTGTGAGTCTATTTTCAGTTTCACTTTGCTAAAAGCTAGTATTATGTTTGTTCTACACATTTCTGCAACATTGCATTTTTTAAATGCAAAACCCAAAATCCCCTTCTTTTACAATCTATGTTACACAGGGACTGTGTAATCTTCGCTCGCTAAGCTGTTGCCGCGGATAGGCCGCTTCCGTTATTGACTACTTAGTAGTAGCTCAAACTCTAACCACTTGTTTCCCATCTATACAGCCACGCCGCCGTGTTAGTTTATATACAAAAGAAAAGACTTGTTTTGCATTTTTTCTTTTTGTTTCTTAAAATGCATTCAATGCAATAGACAGAATGTAGATGATGATGATTTGCGTATGTGTGTGTGTATGTTTTGAGCGTAACAAAGCATTACGGTGTACTAAAACAACACTAAAGGCTAAGGTTCTGTTTGGAATGTACGCTTGCTTAAAAGGCGCCAAATGAAATCACTGGGCGAAAAGATCACATCATTTCGATTTCTTCCCTCTACTACTACTCTCAATCTCTCTTCGTATAGCCGTTGCCGGGTCGCCGATAAGAATGATGAAAAACATGTTTAATAAATTACAACACAGTCGTAGCACAAGCTGCTTTAAACACGATTTCTCTTACAGGCTAAGAGAGACGAAGTCGTCGTCAAGTTGGGGAACGCTTTAGAGCAGCTGTTGCAATACGGTCGCAATCTGCTTCATCGAATCACCGTTCAGCATCGATCGATGATCACCATTCACCGTGAAGATTTCAACCTTTTGCTGGCAGAGCTGTGTAAGAAGAGCAGATAGAGCAACGATTTAGCATAGGAGTTTTTGTGAAAGGACTGCCAGTGGAGGTACTTACGTCCGAGAGTCCATAGTCGCCCTGTAGTTTGGCGTAGTTTTCGGTAGGCTTCACCAACTTCACCGTTGCCTTGATCTTGTGTGTAGGTTTGTACATATGGCTGGCAACGATTTTGCCCACAAACGACTTTGCGGTGGTCGCGAGCTGGAAGAATCGAAACGAAAAAACGGGAAAAATTATTATTACAGGCCATCAAACACATGTATGAACTAGATTACTGGGTACATTGGGAATCTTTGAAATGGTTCAATGAATCTGAATCTCAAACAGATGTATTGATTAATCTGGTGATTCATGGATCTTTAGATGAATCAAAATACTTGTGCACCACCCACACTTAAGGTCCATCAAATCTGAAACATCTCGAGACTAAAAAATCATAGGATTCAGATTCATGATTCGATTCTTCATTCGGATGACTTTCCATTGAAGAATCCCTATAGATTGACCTTACAGCACACGACGAGTACTTACCAGTTGGCGAGAGTATTTCGGTGCCTTAGCGTGTACCATCTCTGCACATTTGGCCACCCGATCGTCCCACGACTTGGCCTCCACCAGCTCCTTTGCCGTGCGGCCATAATCCAGCCCACCGCACACCATCGCAAAGTAAGCGAGCGCATATGCTTCGTCTTCCGCCTGTACGACCTCACCATTGGCGTTGCGCTGCTTCTGTGCCTCCGTGTACCAGCTTACGTACCGGGGTGAACCGTCCAGCAATAGTAGATGGCAAACGTCACCCGCCTTCTCCAGCTGTGCGACCATTTCGTACGCGATCGAGGCACCGAAAGAGTAGCCCACGATCGTGTACGGTCCCTTGGGCTGAACCGTGCGAATCTGCTTGATGTAGTAGCCGGCCAGTAGTTCCAGCGACTCCAGTGGGGCCGCTTCAACGCACTGCAATCCGTACACCGGCACTGGGAGCGTCTGGGCAAGTGGGATAAGCGCGGTAATGACACCCTCGATCGCGTGCACCACAAACACTGGACGTGCTTTGCTTCCTGCCGGTGCTGCCGATTCCATCCGTACCAGACACTCTTTCGGCATCAGGTCCGCGCTGAATTTGACTTGCGTACCATCACCGACGGCATTCTTGTCTTCAGCCGATCGAGTAGTCGCTGCCGCTGGCGAGCCACTGCCCGCAACTGCCTCACCACCCGCTCCACCCTTCTCGAACGATCGCAGCTTACCGAAGGTGAGCAGACGGATCTCCGCCGCACTCAGCACAAGATCAAAACTGCGCTCGAGTGTTTGCTTGATTTCGGCACCCATCAGCGAGTCCATACCCAGATCGGCCAGTGTCGCACCGTCTGATACGTTCTTTGTGTCCTTCAGACCGAGGATGTTGGCGATGCAACCGACCAAACTGACACCACCCGTGTCCGTCTTGCGCTTTTCCGCAATCACCATCGACGCCAGCACTGGACTGGGTTGCTGCATGAACAGGTCCATCGTCTGCAAGCAGGACGGCATACGCTGGGGCAGTGTTCCACCGACCACCGTATCGTTGTCGCCCAGGTTCTCCAATACCAGACCGGTATCACCGATCGCACCCCACTGGATGGCGGTGGCTGGGAGACCTGCAGCATGTCGTGCCTCGCAAATACGCTCCATGGCCGAATTTGCCAGACCATAGTTCACCTGGCCCTGATTACCACGCCCGCAGGACACGCTCGAGAAGCAGATGAAGTAGTCCAGATCGGGGCAGAGCTCGCGCGTCGCCACATCCAGATTTTTCGTACCATCCACCTTCGGTACACACACCGCCCGGAAGTCGGCCTCGCTCGAGTTCTCCAACAGTCCGTCACGCAACACTGCAGCCAGATTGAACACACCACCCACCGGTCCGTGGCGGGCGGCATCCGTCAGCAGCTTCTGTGCACCCTTCAACGTCGTCACATCGTTCGTATCAATCACAACCTTCACACCACGCTCCGTCCAGCGACGAATCATGAGCGACTGGTATCCGGTACGGACACCGCTACGCGACGTCAGCACGATGATCTTAGCTCCACGTGACACCAGCCAGTTCGACAGCTCCAAACCGAACCCACCGAGCCCACCGATCAGGATGTATACCTTCTCGGCGTGCATGTACGTACGTGGGATCGCATTGATCAGTTTCGGGGCCGGTTTCACGATCTTCGCCTTCTCTTCCTCACGCACACGCACTACCACCTTGCCGATGTGCTTACCCGACGCCATGAACCGGAACGCCTGTTCCACCTGCTGCTCGGTAAAAACGCTCGTGGGCAGTGGGCGCACGGCGCCACTCTTGATACCGTCGGCAACCAGTTTCACCACTTCGGCGATCGTCTGATCATCACCTTCCATGACGCTATCAAGCAGGATACCGTGGAAGGAGGTGTTCTTCAGGAATACAGACATACCGAGCGGGCTGTTGTTGTTCAAATCGAATTTTCCAATCTCGAGGAAGCGACCGTTCAATCCCAGACAGCGGATTGAAGCCTGCAGCTTCTCTTCGGCGAGCGAGTTCAGCACGAGATCGACACCACGGCCTTGAGTTTCGCGCATCACCAACTGCTCGAACGAGCAGTCACGCGAGTTGCCAATGTTCCGATCAGTCAGCTGCGGGAAGGTGCGCTTCAGGAACTCACGCTTCTCCTTTGAACCGACCGTAGTGTACACGGTCACACCCGCTGCCAGTGCCACGGAAATGGCCGCCTGTCCCACACCACCCGATCCGGCGTGAATGAGGATCGACTCGCCGCGTTTCATGCGTCCACGCATCACCAGCGCGTAGTATACCGTGGAGTAGACGCACGGGACCGTCGACGCTTGCTCCATCGTCCAATTGTCCGGAATCTCCCAGATCATGTTACGTTGTGCAACACACGTCGTGGCAAGCGACTTTGCCTGAACCATCGCCATGATGCGCCGTCCGGTCGAGTCGCGTCCGGCAAACTCCAGTCCCAGAATGCAGTCCTGTGTGGCCAGATCACCGGGCAAGGCAT
Organism: Anopheles epiroticus; assembly: GCA_000349105.1. Classification (NCBI taxonomy): domain Eukaryota; kingdom Metazoa; phylum Arthropoda; class Insecta; order Diptera; family Culicidae; genus Anopheles; species Anopheles epiroticus. Next base: position 1,083,679 of record KB671953.1, on the reverse strand, counting down.
CTGCGCCTAACTTACCCGAACTCAGCATCACGTCGCGGAAGTTGATCGGCGCATAGTAAACCGTGCACAGCTCCGTACGATCGTTGCGTGCCGTCGGATCCGGGCGCTCGCGGGAAAGCGAACTCTCGATCCACTTCAGACTCGCCAGATCACCCTTAGTGAGTGCGTTGATGTACGCGTGCTCCACCGGCAGGGACGGTGCATTCGATTGGTTGTCTAGGCGCAAATGACGGAATGTACCCCAGGCCGGAGCCGGAGTTCCATTCGCAGGACGCAACACGTTACATATCAGATCCTTTGCCAACTGGTCCTTGTACAGCGTGCCGGTCAGGGAGAACTTGTCCGCCTTACGGTCCTGAATGAAGTATAGACGGGCAAACTTACCGCCCACCTCGTTCTTCACACAATTCATCAATCCCTGAGCACCGCACATCTCCTCGCCCTGGCATACGATGTACACGTAAGTAGCGGTTTCTTCGGCCTTTGCCAGTGCAGCCTTCAGCTCCTCCACCCACTTGAACGAACTTTCCGTGATCGAGATGATGACGGACTTGCGCTGAGTCAGCTCGGCAATGATTGGTCGTAGCAGCACAAATACCTTCTTCTCGCACACCTGCGTGCTGACGATGGTAAATCCTGCCTTGACGAGGGTTGCCCGAGAGCGTGCGTCAAACGTGCTGCGCGATTCTTCCAGCAGCACAAAGCCATCCGACTTGATCGAATCGCGTAGATTCGCCAAGATCGTTTCCGGAACGGAGCGTCCGAACGTGTCGTACCCGATTACCAGATGGCAATTCTGTTCGATCGCACCCGCCGCAGCGTCTTTGTTGATTATTCGCACACCGGATTCCCCGTAGTGTTGCACCAAACTGTCCGGCTGGTGTGTCGTGGCAATAGCCACATCACTCGCCAGTGTTGGTTCGCCCTCGATGATAGCCTGTACCATACCGGCCATCGTGTTTTCGGGTGATCGTTCAAAGCTGGCCTCAGCTACCTTGATCTTTAGCGCACCGGAGCTGTTCTCGATTACGAGATGAACGGCAGCCGTGATGGCACGCAGGCGCGCCTTCTCACTGTTACCCTCCGCCAGTTCCTTCTCGTTGCTGTTCGGCACAAACACGTACTTCTCCAGTGTCGGTGGTGCTTGCGTGCCTTGACGGCGAGGCGCAAGCGTAGCGCGCAGTCCACGCATCTCCACACCGCCCGATTTGATCACGTTAATGTCACGGTACATGTACACCGGCAGTGTACGATCATCCCCTGTTTGCGTAAGATTGTTCACCAGATCCATGTGGCGGGCCGGATTGATGACAATCTTCTCGATGCGTGTCGGCAGATATAGTTCGCGCAGATCCTTGCCAAGGATGCTGAATTGCAGCATCGTGTCCATGAAGCTAACCCAGTTGTCGCGCCACTGAAGCTCACCGGTAATTGCACGTGGGTCGCTGCGCGTCACTCCACGGAACATGTCTGCGTAGTCGTAGCCGCGCAGGCGCAGCTCTTTGTACACGTCGCTCATGTTCAACGGCAATCCGGACTTGTCCGTCTCCAGCTTGTTCAGCGGCAGTTCCTCCAGCTCAATCTTTTCCGGGATGGTAAGCTTGCCGGATACGGCCAGAGTCCCTCCTTCGCAAATTTCGAACGCACCCGTACCATCGAAGAAATTGATGCCAAATTTAACTGAACCATCCTTGGGCAGGATTGTGGCCCGGTGGAACACGGCGTTCTCGATCACGACCGGTGTCTTTTCGATGTCGGCACCCTGCATCTTAGCGTACGTGCGCCAGGCTAGGGTAAGATAACCGGTAGCGGGGAACAGCACGCGACCGTCGATCGTGTGACCCGCCAGATACGCGTCCTCATCCTTGCCAAGGTTAACGTCGATGATTGTTTCACCCGATTTATCTAAATTAACAGAAAGAAATCCATGATTATCCCTGCAAGGATCCAATTTTGATGTGATGGGAGGTACTTACTTTCAACACCAATTCGTGCGAGGAACCAGTTGATGGAATGGTCCCACTTGACCAAAGAGTTCAACATGGGAGTTCCACGGCCCACCGGGTACGTAATCGGACGATACAGCTTCTGGACCTGAGGTTGAGCTCCGGAAGCATACAGTCTGAATTGAAAGAGAGAAATTGCGTAAAAACTTGCCACCCACTTTCAACGCCACACACCATATGCACTTACTTGCCAAGGTTGCTCAACAGGAAAATCATGTTGTTAGCATGGTCGCGCTTCATCAAGCTCAGATTGGTAGCGTCCTTGCCGAGGGCACGCTTCAGAATAGCCTGCAGCAGACCGTGCGGTGCAATCTCGATGCAGATCGCATTGGCCGGCACGTGCTTCAGCCCCTCGGCAAACAGAACTGGCGACAGCAGATTGTTCACGTGGTACGCGGACGAAGACTGCTGTGCCAACGGCGTTGGCCACGATTCTTCCGGAATGCTCGTGCTGATCCAGCGCGGCGTGCGGTTCTTCGGGTTGGGAATGATTTTGTCCAGCGACTTGCGCAGCTTCGGTGCCGCATCAGCGATGTAACGACTGTGGAACGCAATGCCAGATGACTTGACGCCCTTCGCGAAAATACCCTGTGCGTTCAGGTCGGCGATAACCTTTCCGACAGAGCTGACCGGTCCGGAGATGGTCACACTGTCGGCACTGTTGTGACACGCTGGAATGACATCCTTCGGGAGCTTCTGCTTGCATTCTTCCCACGAAAGTCCAACTGCAGCCATCTGGCCCGCGATCAGATCCGTATCGAGAATGCTACGGCCACGCCAGTACGCAGCTAGAACGGTCTGTTCGGGAGTGAAGCACCCATCGGCATACGCACAACCCAGCTCACCAACGGAATGACCCACCATACCATCGGGCGTGATGCCAACGTGCGTCAGGACATCAGTGAGCGCCACTTGAACGGCCGCAATCGAGATAAACGAATTAAGAATGTTGTCGAATTTGGTCTCATCACTCTTCGTCAGTACGTCGATCAAATCGACACCCTCCGGGCGAAGCGCTTCTGCACAGCGGTAGATGCTGTTGTGGAACACCTCCAGCTGCATCAGATCCTTCGCCATGCTGGCCCACTGAGAGCCCATACCGGAGTAGATGAACCACACCGGTCGCTTATCATCAGCATTCACCTCCAGCACCTCCCGGACGGTTTGGGACTGTCCATCACCCGCCACCACCGTGTAACCCCGGTGATTGTGCAGCGGAATGTTGCGGCTGTGAATTTCGTTCACCAGTCCAACAAACTCTTCATCGTCCTTGCTCTTTGCCGCTTGATCAAGGAACGCTTCCACCGCTTCGGACGTACGTCCCGAGGCAACCATCAGCTTTGGGAAGCCACCGTCTTTCGGGCTGATCGGTTTGGGTTTCGGGTTCGATTTCAAGATGACGTGAGCATTCGCTCCACCGAAACCGAACGAGTTCAGCCCAATGATACCACCGTTCCAGGGCAGATTGCGATCCACCACCTTCAGCCGTCCGTCCATTAATCCGTAAAGATCCGTGTTCGGACTGTTGTAGTGCAGATTCCCAGGGATCACACCCTCCTCCATCGCGATCAGGATCTTTGCAATGGAACAAACTCCGGACGCCGGTTCCGAGTGTCCCATGTTGGATTTGACCGAACCGATCAGCAGCGGCGATTTGCGATCCTTGCAGAAGAAGTCCGTAATTGCGTTCACCTCCTGCGGGTCACCCACCTTTGTGCCGGTACCGTGAGCCTCCACGTACGCTACATCGGCCGGGTTCAGTCCAATCTCCTCGTATGTCTCGCGGATCAATCGCTTCTGCATCTCACCGATCGGATAAGTGATGCCCTGCTCCTTGAACCCGTCCGTATTCGTGCGCACATTCAGCACGGTTGCGTAGATGCGTCGCGAGTTGGACGCACGCTGCAGGAACGTAACGACACAGCCGTCCGATCGGACGTACCCATTGCCCGACGCGTCGAAAGCTTTGCACATACCGTCCTTGCTCAGCATGTTCAGTCGCTTGAACTGCAGGGACATGGTGGGCTTCAGGATGAGGCCACAACCGGCCACGATCGCAGCATCACAGTGTCCCGCCTTCATGTCGGCGAACGCTTGCGACAGCGCGAACAGCGAACTGGAGCAGGCGGTATCGACCGCATAACTGGGTCCTTTGAAGTCGAAGGTGTACGAGATGCGGTTGGCAAACATGGCACGGGCACATCCTGTCAATCCGTACCCATTAACAAGGTCAGGGTCGGCACACCAATGCTGCTCGGTTTCCGAGTTTGAGCAGCCAATATACACGCCGGTGCGGCTGCCGCGAATTTCTTGTGGGTTGATGCCTGAAAATGAGCAACACATATGATTAGAAATTGTCCCTTAAAGGTGACCTTTACGTGTTCTAGACACACCAACACAAAGGCCAATAAAACATCGAGAATTATCCAATATATAAGGGAAATAAAATAGCTATATATGTTTCATAATTTAGCTACGTAAATCAATGCGAAAATGTACCGTGTTTAACCTTGTGACGCAATTGCACGCCGTCACATTGATAGTCTGGTACGGTATGTTAAAAACTCAATACTTCCCGGGGAGTACCTTGCTTCTTTACGTAGTTTTTTCATTGCTCGAAACCCTTGCCACACTAAAAGTCGACGTAAATGAGCTATTATTTGTTGTGGCAAATTGCTGGTCAATGCTTGGTAAAGGAAGTTAGAAGAGGAGCATGACGAAACGGATCCGTTCTTTAAACCTCGCGCACCTAGCAAAACTTTGGACATTGCATACACAAACGGCTTCTCTTAACGTCGAATGTGAATGGTAGTTGGTAGAAAAAGTTCCACTTTTCTGCAACAAACTACAAAAAAACGTCCCCCGGTTGAACCAAAGAGGAAAAATTGCTACCTCTTTGAGGGCTGAACGGGGGGTTCTCTTCAACAAAAAGAGCACACCACTCCTGTACACACACTTTTGTGTGCGCTTCGCGAGAGACATTCGATTGTGTACAAAAATCACAGGCCTGCGCCAAAGTCAAGAAGCGACCTGAGAAGCGAACAAACCCCGACAGTGACGACGTCAGACGATCGCGTTCGATGGGGTAGAGAGATGGGGCAAAATCAAATAATCGTACAGTTGGGGAGGGGGGTAGGGAGGGATGTGTGACTCTTTTCCGCGTTTGTGCGTCAATTGCGGTTGGTGGAAAGAAACGCAAACTGTAAGTACACACACCTGTGCCGCTCTTTTTTTGCCGCTTATCAAACTGAACAGAATTGGCAACGATCGTACGATCCAACACGACAACCTATTTGCCTGTAGGTTGAACCAATCATCATCAATCGGACCATCATCACAAAAACAAAACAGTGGCAGACACGAAACGTTCCCGAGCTTTGTGCCTCTTCCGCAACAGGTTTCCTAACGTCTGTTTTTGGTGGCTTCTCTGGTATTATTTTCGTTTGTTGCGCACCGATGCACTACCTTTGTTCCATTTACGACCGGAAGTATTATCGATATTTATCGCGCATTGTGTACGTACCAGCATCAATGATCGCCTCGTGGGTACACTCCAACAGCATGCGCAGCTGCGGATCCATACACTCCGCCTGCTTCTGGTGAATTTTGAAGAACTCCGCATCCAGCTTCATCAGATCCTCATCCTTAATCTTGCCGATGCGGGTAGGCAGATCGTACAGTCCCTTGGGCCAGCGGCGATCGTCATCGTTCACCATGTCTACGCCCTCCAGCAGGTTGCGCTTGAACTCCTCAATGTTGGAGCTTTCGGGCAACCGGCCCGAAAACCCTGTGATGCAGATGTCATCCAAGATGGTGGGCCGGTGGCCGACCACCCCAGTGCCAACATCGTAGTGCCCCCCTGCGAGTTCGATGGGGACACCGCGGCGGGTGTCAGTAGCGGTCACTTCCTCGAAGCGGGCCGGCATGGTGGAGCTGCTTTGATTGCGTCGTTGTTTTCGTCTGTTCGAACGTTTTCCTCGTGAAGGAATGGCGGCGCTTCCGCGATGTACGGGTGCAGCAGTCGGAGAAGCCTGTCTCGTTGTACTGCTTTTCCCGGGGTTGCAAACAAACCGGGATGAGGTTACGACGCGTTGCGGAAAGACAGCAACGCACACTTAAGCCTTAATCGAGGGCTGGATGGGAAGAGAAAAGAAAGCAATTTAGTCAGACAACAGTAGTTTTCGATGGTTTCATGCAATAGGAGATTGCTTGGGTGTAGAGTGCTAGAGAAAATAAAAGTAATTAATTAAAACCGATTACAGAGGGTAAAAGGAATCCTTACAAAAGGCCCCGACAATAAGATAAGTTTTTTGTCTGCGGGATAGTATTACAATCAATGGGAATCCTTTCTCCACCATTGGCATTAAGGCAAATGCCGTAGCCGATTGGGGAACCGTTTAAGAGAATTATACACGCCAGTCTCGCCACGAGTTGAAATTTAATTCAATTAAACCAATCCAGATAGACCAGTTACGCACATGGAAGTGTTAACGATGGAACTGATTTTGGCACGCGTTGCATACCTCAGGCTTACGAACCTTTCTATCTTTCAAGATAACATCAGATAATGTCGGATATGGACGTCAAAATGAATTATTTTTACCAAAAGCGATTTTGACAAACTGATATCAGCTCCAGCTAATACCAAGGATCCAATAATAGCAACAGAGGATTGCACAGTAACCCCACGCGATAAGCAATTAACCGATTGGCGAGAATGCAATCTTATCAGTACCTTCTTCTACTCCTTCTGCTTCGGGCTGTACTATCATGGCAACAACGAGACAAATGAAGGTTGACTAAGGACAAGCCCCTCACAACAATCTAATATTGCTGTATCGGTTGTTCTTATCGATGCGCAATAAAATAATGGAATCAAATTTTGCAGCTATGCCCTAGCTAGATTCCTTCCAACGGTCTCCGGACGTGCGTCGGATGATCGAGCACTCCTCAAATATTCATTGCTATTACCATGCATAATGATCATTGGAAGTATTGACGTATGTAGCGTAGAGAGAGAGATGGATCGTATTCCACGAAGATCGTATCCATCGTCATCATCGAGAGGACAGAACATAAAACTGGTTTGTACATCTACGATGACATTCTAAGGTTACCTCTGCGTAATGTGTGTTACAGTGATCTAAAAGATTCTTTATCAATGTCCTGTTTGTCACGCACGTTTCAAAAAAGGTAACGTTTATTAGCTGTCCACTATCGTTAAATGCAATAAACTGAAGTATACGTCTTCGGCAGGTGGAATTTCAAGTTTATCCACATGAGAGAGAGGCTCTTGCCCACAAAATCTGTGTGTTGTTTGTGTTTTGTGCAATAAAAATACAATTTCAAAAAAATACATTTAAAAAAAAAACAAACAGTAAAGGAGAAATGAGCGTTCGAAACTCATTTTTGTCACTCTGATATAATTCCATGTGCCAGCGACGGCACGTTTCTTATGCTTTAAGCAACCGCAAAATCTCTCCCAAAAAAAAGCCCGGATGTTCAACGAACCAAAGCCATCTCCTCGAAAGCGTTGCCAAAGAAAGTTGCAGTGATTGTGTGAAAATCTTTTTTTTTTCTTAAGTAAAAATACCACCATTCGCTCTGCTTTCGCACAGGCACACAAAGCGCCCTTGTGTCAGAGGACGATAGAGATACAAATTATTGCCAAAAACCAAAAGTCAAAAAAGGAGGGAATGAAAAATTTCGCCAAAAATCGTACAGCTTGACGAAAAGACAGCGGAGTGGTAGTAAATGCGCATCGCAAGTTTCTTTCACTTCGACGCCAAATGAAAAGCGCACCCCGAACAACGACAGGTCCAACTATCTCGGCAACCTAAATGAGGAGAGCGCATAAAAATACAACACTCCCTTGGCTCGCTGCAAATTAGTGTGAAGGTATGCCGTCTCCGTCAACCCTTCACTCTTATCATGCCACTGCTACAGAGGCAGCATGAAATGAATGATCGTCGTCTAAAACTTTGCGAAGCAAAAATGAAACAAAAAAAAAGAATGAACAAAAATCACGTAAACCTAACCCTGCGAAACAAGACAAAGTAGCACTTTATGAAAAAAACATCGAAAGATCATGACACAGTCAATATGCGTGTAGTGCTAAAAAGGTGAAACACGAGCCTGGCTTTAACATACGGAGAGTGAAGGAGAATATATTCAACAAGTACGCGCAGCTTCCGCAGAAAAAGGCCCCCTAGGGGAGTAAGCTTAACAACACCAACAATGGACGGAGGACGAGGAGTTTGATTAGTGGCGACTAAACTGTAGTACTCGCTTAACAAGCCGTGGCTTTTGTGTCGCATATGTTACCACCCCAACTATTGTGACCAAACTCCAAGGGTTTAATGGTTCACCTTTGGGACCATGAATCTCTTTTGTACATTCATTAAAGCGAATCGATAAGATGTCTAGCAATTTCAACATCTGGACTCTCGACTCTCGAGCTGAGATGAAATTGTTATGCAATTGTTGCAGTGCAGAACTTCCTTTCTAGGACGGTTCAATTCTTTGCACATTTGAAAAAGTGCTCCCACCACTCGGTGAGGCCTTTTTATCATCGATTAACGTCAGCCTCAGGAGGGAAGCGATGTGTGATGATGATCACGCCATCCAGACGATCGCGTACCACACAGCACAAGCTGTGACGACGACACCTTCCATTTACACATGATGGTTCATCCATCGCGCAAGGTATTGATAATCTTTTGCAGTGCAAGTGTGTAAAAGAAATCAGCAAAAAAGTAGAAGATAAACCAATAACACGGTGGGGATAAGACCCGGCCGAAACTCCTATCAAACCCAATGTCCTCCGACCTTTTACAGACGGGGTTGGTGGCACTTTGGCAGGCAACAGCAACGGTTCCCTCAGCCGGTAATCACCGATTCACCCTCGAAACAGCGCACAGAGGTCGTAAAGGTGCGGGGAAGCGACGTTGTTGAATGTTTTGCTCGTTCAAGTTCATGTTTACACTTCCGATTCCTGTGGCACGCTGTAAGGTGTGGAAGAGGTGGGATGCTCTGGTTTGGAACGAAAAAAAGAAAGAAAAGAAACAGCTTCCCCTTCATATGCACCCCACGAGATCGTTGCTGCTGCAGAAACGTGCAATGCAACGTGTTTAATGAACATTTTTGTTCGCTCTCCGTCACGCTTGTCTAATCGTGCGGGCAAGTGGAAGGTAATGTTAACATATTGCTTTGGTGATAATACCCACGTGGAGTGAGTGAGTTTTTGTAGAAAACAATTAAATATTGAGAGAGGTTTTTTTTCTCTGAAGTACAAATAGAGTACAAGAGTGTTCTAAAATGCATTACCATCTTTTACCGAGTTATGCGGACAAAAAAATAAGAAATACGACAGAAGGAGGATTTTATAACTTTATGATCGAGTCCATAGATTGTTTGTAGTTTCCAATAATTACTATGTTCTAAAAAAGTTGCGTTTCGTTTTTGTTATACAAATTACAAATTTTGCATCACCAATACATATGACCCACGTAGCTCGAGAAAAGACTGTACAGCAAAAGACAACAGCCAATATGTAATAGGCCTAATCAATGCCTTACATCTGACCGGATTTTAAAGAGCGGGATTGCACACTGGAAGCATCTCTATATTAGAAGATTTCCCATGCTTGTGTCACTTGGCAACTTCAGGGGTAAGCAGCCACTTTAAACAGACGAATTGCTTCCAGTTGTATGTACTTCCTCCGTCCCTAACCGAGCGTGAATCCGATGCGTTCCTCTGGTGCAGATCATTATCAGGCTTATTATTTTGAAGTGCTAATAGAGTGCCGGACAGACCGGACACGCACGCTGTTCGGTGCGTTTGCAGCTGTTTAAACGTTTGCTTTGCGCTGCAGCAAATATTTGTTCCGACTGTTGCCAAAATGTTTCTTCCACAGTCGGCAAAAACACACCAAAAGATCGTTCTGGACATTCGTTCGCTATTTTCAATGTCCTTCCAACTGCCAATCGATCACTGAATCGTGCAAAACGTCTGGCACAGCTTCAAAGCACTTCAAATTCTAAAGGGACCTTAGTTGAGCGAGGCCACTATCAACAGCTCTAGGGATTAAACTCACTGTGTGTCCATAAAACGGGCCACTTCTCCAAGCCCCTCGTCGTTCGGAGCGGATACTTCTGTATCACACTATAAACTTCCACACACGCGCGCGCACATATACACTCTCACGCACTCGCACCACAAATGCAGCCCTTTCTTTTTCGATCTTTTGCAAGCAATCCAAAAATCCCGTCCGCTCTCTAGAACCTTGCGACGTCGAATGAGCGTCGTGTTTGGGGCCACCGCAGCCTGCGCCAGAGATCAAGATGCCTGGTCGCTGTGTTGCAGTGCTCAAAAATCGCTCTTACTCACATCCCTCTCTATCTTGCACACCACGCTGTGTATGAAGAAACCCTCGATGGGGCAAATATTCGTTCTCGCTCACTCCACTTCACCGCCGTACGGGACCGGACTGGGGTAGCGGTCAGGCAGTGGCAGGAACAGCCACTCGTCCGTATCTCTCACCTCTTAACAGACAAGCAAAACCGCCACTGTATGCGTCGTCGCCAAGAATCGGATGATCGACTGGGATCGACCACGCCACGTTTGATGATGGTGATGAGGGAAAGGGAACTCTACTACGGAACCCGGAGGTCGACTCTGGACCGAACGCGCTGAAGCTTCGCTTTCGACTGGCTTCCGCCCTTCGCCGTTAGGTTCTACTTATGTGCTGGAGAAAGGGGATCCTTCTTTGCGTCGCCCTACTGCAACCTTCTTCCGCGCCGGTCAGCCCAGCCTTATCTCGTGTCATCCTGACTCCTCGCGTCTATCGCTGTGTTCGTGAGCACGGGAACCGTATGGTTCTCCGTCCTTTCGGAACGAACGTAATCCACGTCCTAACCCTTATCAACAATCACGCACACCCCACACCAGCGACCGATCGTACGTTTCGGTGAAATGATGCCCTTCCTTCTCCTTTACGGGGTTGCTCTCGGTGGCCGGCGAATGGTGATGATCGCGCGTCGCATGTTTGGCTACCGATGCGGCTTGTTGTCAGTTGCCATTCGATGCATTTGTGGGTGGGCGGGGAGAGTGTGTTTTTGTTTTGTTTGTGTGTGTGTGCATCGGAAAAGGGCAAGAAGATCAGCGCAGGCATCATCTGCTACTATGCTCCTGAAAGCATCATCACCGTACGCCGGTGATGGACGGCGGAACAAGAACACGCGATCGTTCATCTGGAGGGAAGTGGAGTATGCGCACATGCAGCGTGGATGCGCAAAGTACTGACGTGTTTTGTATCGGTTTACATTGACTGGAGCGATAATCGGAACATATATTAATGGACCACTTATGGAATACATGGAAAATCCATGGAAACCATTATGAACTATAGTTAATGCATATGATGCACAGTGTCTTCCATAGGAATTTAACAAGCAAAACAATAGTTAATATTTGGTTTAACAAGATAAAACAAGATTTTCTCCATGGGTTTCAACTATATTATTTTTACTGCGAACTGTAAAGAAATCAGCTCTATACTGCAATTTTATCACTATACATTATATGGAGGACTACGGCAAATTTCACAGTACAGTCCATCGTTTTTTGTATCATATCCATCGTTTAGAGAGCTGTCTTCTTGAAATGTCCTCTAGAAAACGGGCACACTAAAAATGCACTTAAAACAGGCATTAAATGCACGAACTGCCATTGAGATCATTTATCCGGAATATGGTACGATTTTGCCATTCACATGACGTGCGTACATAAAAACAGCTCTAGCCGTACAAGTGATTAGCGACATTGCAACTGTTGGAAAATTTTCCAATCACACAGCACAATTCCTCCCTTTCGTACAGTAACTGCAAACGAATGTATCACTCTCTCAACCGGTCCTTTCTCGGACATAGATAGAGTAACGTGGGAGGTGTAACATCAGTCCAGGAAATGTAGTACAACTCCTGTGTCCCAGAGATCCGAGTGACCTTGCACCGTCGTACAGATTACGACGACAACAGCTTGGGTGTACAGCGTGTTGGGGACGGAATGCGAATAATTATGAAGGTGTTGCTCCATTTGCTGACGACGTTTCCAATCCATTCTATCCCGAACCGACCAGGCAGTGTGGCCAAGGGTGACGTTTTATTGCTCACCTTCCCGCCGACTTCGTTGTCCGCAGACTCCTATGTGCGCGCGATTCATGTCCAGCGTGTAACGCGCGTGTTCGATCGATGCATTTTTCAACGCGCTTCACATTGTGGTAAGCGCACGGGACACGCGATCGCTTGATGATTGGCACGGATCATCCCGTCTGGTTTTGGCCCATCGCAGCCATACACAGACTATACAGTCGGTGATGCAATAGCACAACAGCCCCACCCCGAGTCGGCTGGATCCATGTCAGCACATGGGGCTAGCGCGGAAGCGTGTTTCGTGACTATTGCCCGTCTGCTAATTCTCGTCCGCTGTAATATGTCGCTGTTATCAAGGCAGCGAAATTGCTGCACGGGCCGGGGAGTTTTCATTTTCTAAATTGCTTTATCAGTGCATACATCTACAAAGAGGAAGCAAATAGAGACAAAATGTTGCAAAACCCCCAAAACAACGCGATTTTCCTACTCCACATTCGAACTTTCCAGACGTTTTGTTTACCATCGTGTCTGGTGCTGCTGCTGCTGCTGCTGTAAAAAATATGAAAGTGAAAGTTACCGAAGTAAAGACACAGAAAAGATCATCCGATCCGATTTTATAGGACACAACTCTATACGCACTAACAGCCGTTTCTGGGGGCGAAAAGTTGGGAGAGTTTGCGCGTTGTGTTTTGAAGAAGAAAGGAGTGATGGTGGAAAATTTAAAATCAATTTCCCATCCCGACTATAGATGAAAATGTGGACCAGCTCTCCTTCAACCCTAACAACCCCAAACCCCCCCCCCCCCCCCTGATGAAGAGAGTAGTAGTTCAAGTAATGTTCAACAACACTATAAAATCAAACAAGAGAGTTGCTTGCTTGGTTGGTTGAACTAATTACGGATTTTGCGAAACGGTTGTTGTGCGGCCTACTTCGTCGATTCCCATTTCCGCTAGGTGCAAACATACAGGAGAGGGATGTGTGCTACCTTGGTTCCCACTGCTTCATACAAACGTCTTGCGTGCTCAAGTTTTTTTTCATTCATTGGGAATGCTTTGGTCCGAGACGTCTTGGAAAGAGAATCGAACGAAGCTCCTAATAATCAACGCCATCGCTTTGGAAACACACAGACGGCAGCGTAAGGTCAAAGACCTCCAAATTTTATTGTTTTTTTTTTTCTTTTCAAGATGTTGAAAAAGAGCATGAGCAACGTCTGGCAGAGGAGAAGAAAAACGGCTCCAAAAATGAACTACATAATGTCGTCGGTGGATGCAACCGTGGCTGGAGGACTGCAGCCCTGGACCGAGTTTCCTGGAAGCGGATTGGCGACCTGGCCATGTCTTTTAGACGTGCTCGGATATGAGCGGGCCAAAGAAGGAAGAATGTCGTCGGTGGCTTTTCGGCGTTATCACACCGGACGAGATCTCTCACTCTGGGAGTGTCTGCCACTAGCCCCATGAGGGGACATCGATTTTTGCGAACGTTCCAGACCATAAACGTTAGCCCACCGTAGTCGGTGTGGACTTGCAGCCCTTCCGTTTATGCGTTTATAATGATCGATTTGATTACGAAACACACACACACACACACTTGGGCTTCGTTTGCCCACACAGAAAATGGGAAAAAGAACACTTGATGGATAGTGAAAATCGATTTTCCCCAACACAGGACGACCGGAGAGCTGCATTTGCTGTATGGATGGGTAATGGAACTTTATGCACTTACCACTCAAACTTTGTGTAGTGATGTACTTGTGTTTTGAATCGTCAGTCTATCGATTATTTTCTAACTGAACCTTATCTTAACTTTGTACAGTTCCTTAACCCGTAACCTTTAGGATGCACTTTCGGCACTTGAACAGACAGATTTTTGTTTTCTCTCTTCCGGCAAATAAGTTTCCGGAAACACACTTGGGCAATATAGCGAGTGAGCTGGCTTCACTTGATTTGTTGAATTTCACCGTTTGCACAAAAACTTTGTCCACCACACAACCGAGAGCCCAGGGACAGAGGCTACTATGATTCTAAAACTTCACTTGACTCCCCAATATCTGACTTCTGACGTTTATCTCGTTTATAACGGGCGTTTATCGCTAATATTTCTGTACTTTCTGTATTAATACTTTTATCCCTTTTTTGTTATACGAACGCTGTTTGAAAAAATGTGCCAGAAGCGAAACAGTGACACCAAACAATTTACGTTGTTTCACACGTTGTTAACGAAGAATGTTGCTTCTCAATTCAAACTCTCTGTCACTTTTCCTTTGCGCTGGTCTCGCTCGTGAAGATGTACGACTGGCGTCTACGGTGGGCGCTGGGAAAATGATACCGCCGGCGATGGATACTTGTGGCGAAGTGCGTTTTCCACCGCGCGTGCAAGTGTGTGAAATATGGTGAGCTTGCAGCAAACGGCCGCTGCGGTTCCAAGCGGCACACATCGGAAAGAGATGGGGAGTTTTCCCAGCCCGGCAGATGGCAGTGCGAGAGCGCAACACAAAACGATCGCAAAGAGGAGGCTACCGGGCCGCGGCTAACAGGCGCATATCCCCAGGGAGCGTGAAGGGGCAAGCTATATAGCTGATCGAAGCGAGATGGAGAGGGTTGAAAATATCGTACGATATGCACCAACACATAGAGAGAGAGAAAGACGCGGTGAGCAAAAGGCCGACACATGCGGGGTGATGCTAAAATTATGTGTAAAATCTGGCAAATAACAAAACGGAGCGAAGGAAGGGACGCGCGCGTTCTCCAAAGGGATTGCAGCCGGTTTTTTGAGTTTGTGAGGGCATTCGAAAAAAGCTCTGGATTTAGGGTATGTTAAATTGTTCCAAAATTATAAAATTTAGTTATCCTTTTTTGGCACACCAATAAGACCTGGCCGTTTGCAGGAAAGTTAAGGCGATCCTTTATAACATCGAACCAGTGTTATCCTTTTTCTCCACCTGCGTGCATCGGTAATACTTTTCCCCATGCCATAGCACTAAGAATGGTAATGCGGCGTGAATCATAGTATGCGCAAACATCACACTGCTCAAGGTGAGGAAACACCCAACAAAACGGAACGGACCCCGACCCCACACACGCTTGAACTAGTTCAACTGGCCGGCCCCCGCTCAAACTGGCTACTGCCACTGTTCCTGATGTATCTTTTTGCAATTTGGTGGCATCCCCCATCCAGCAGAAGGACACACATGCCGTCGTGGTCGCAGGGCGTGCAGCGTTCCGCTTGGTGACATTGTTACCGGCGACCCTTCGCGAAAATGACGTTACAAGTCGGGGCGAACACTCTGCCCAGGTACCAGGTATAGTAGCCTACACATTCCGCGAGCATCCGCCGCTGTGAAAGAAACCGTTTGTAACCAACAGAAGAAAAAAAAATGACGTAGCCCCCAAACACCGCGCCACCCGCTCCAGATGATTGACACGCTGTGGAGACGCCGCAAAGGAAACAAGACCACCCTTGGCAAGGGTGGGACTGGGGGAGAGGGGGAACAACGACGGCCGTACGATGTCAGACCACTGCACGATATCCAATCGGAAGGTAGAGTTGGTTTTGTAAATATATGCGCGCGATTTTCGCACACCAGCACGCATGAGTCAACCGTGAAACGGGCAAAGAGAGCGAGAGAGAGAAAAAGACGGAGGGAGAGAGAGAGAAAGGCTTCGCTCTTTTGTGTCTGGAAATGTTGGGCCTGCTTTTTTTCTACACCGCTTGTATTATGTTGTAGGTTATGTGCTGGTTATGCCACTGCCGTACATAGAAATCATATGATTGAAGCGAAAGAGAAAGACGATGAAATGGCAACAGGACGCGAAAGCCCCCCCTGCTTCCGAGGTGCTTTGTGGGAAGACGAATTTTTACGTCAATATTGTCCCGAAACGCCGTACAAAGAACAGTAAGTCCATTGGAAAGCTAGTTTTACGTACAACTGTTTATAAAAATGACTCTTTCTAGGTAGCATGGGGCAGGTGTACTGCCGGCGATCCAGTAGGCCGGCTTGAGAGCTGGTAAGGGAAAAAGAGAGGGAGAGAGTAAACAAACGACACGCGTATCGTATCCCCCCTCCAAATGGGATAAGAGTGTACGAAGAGAGAGACAGAGTAACAACAGTTTCAAGTTCAATGTCGCCTGTACGTACTGTGAGAGTACGTAGAAAGTAGTGATGTGTCATGAGCAACTGAGCAACCCCATTCGCTCAGCTCAGTGAAGTGAGCAAGTGAGCGTGAGCAACGAGCGAATAATGAGGTTGCTCACTACGAGCAACCACAAGAGCAACCAGGAGCGTGCGAGCAACCGTGCGAGCAACCACGAGCTCACGAGCG
>KB671953.1:1017682-1061199 GCA_000349105.1 Anopheles epiroticus | reverse complement strand
GTTGCTCTGTGCTCCTGGTTGTTCGCACGGTTGCTCGTACGCTCCTGGTTGCTCGTGCGCTCTTGTTTGCTCGAGCGCGCGAGCGCACGAGCAACTGCTCGTGAGCTAGCTCAGGTCTGTGAAAAAACGCGCTCGCTCAGCTCACCTAAAAGAGCGCATTCACCCAACACTACTAGAAAGCAGTTTTCCACATAATTCATGATTGTTAGTCCTTTTTTTTGTTTAAGCAAAATGTGAATAATGTTGAAAAGGAACTGCAGATAATAATAGAAGATAAATCATGATAAATGTAGAAATGCATAAAAAGAAATGGTTTAAATGTTGTATAGATAACATCAGCCCCGCAATCAAAACGTTGAGCCGTTTATTTAGGGTTAATACATATACAGAAAATAATACTGATAGTATTACAAGTCCATCAGTCGATCTACTATAGAAATAGAAAGAAGAGTCAAGGTTTAGTTCAGCTCTAAGCCATAAGGATGCACCACAAATGTGCTCCGAAGACTTGTAGCAGGAAGGCCTGTAATGGTAGGAAATCTGAATATGATTCGACCCAAGTAGCGACTTGTTAGATCCCTTACATTACTACTATTACTACATTTGCCATTACTGCTCGACCATCGAGCAGGAAATAGGATCCATCCATAAGCCAAGGATAGGTTTTAAAGTCCTAGGTTCTTATTTGTAACTCTCGATCCCTCAAGAACTTGCACTTTATTTGTTATTGTAGAAGAAACCACAAACCTCCGCTTGAGATGCTTCTAGGCCGCATGAAAATGGTTCAAAACATGATCCCGCACTGTAACTGGTGTCAATCGCCCTAAACAACGACAACAGCTTCGAAACCTTATCAGCAACTCTTACCGGCTGCAAGCGACGACGATCCTCCGCGGAAACGCAAACCCGTTCACGTACGTGTCGATTTTACCCGTGAGATTCAATGTGACTTTAGTGCGTCCCCAAGGATGTGGTGTGGAACAGTCAACTCTCATGTACGTCACTACTGCAATGTTTTACAAAATCTCCAACATACTGCCCGTGTAAGCGTGTATAGGGTGCAATCTACGTAAAAGACATCCATTCGGGAGGGAATGGATTTCGTATTCAAAGTTCACTGACGAATACGTTGATTTGACGTCAACGATTGAAGATGTTTCGAAAGTGTGCAAATCAACGTGCGTTTCCCATTGGGAATACCTTTACGAAGATGTAAAGGTATCGAATGTTGCAATCCTTCAAATTAAGTAACAGAAGTTTTATCGCGCTTCCTAAATTTTCTACTCACTGTATGACCCATCTGAAGATCACTCCACTCAAACGGTAATAAATGGCCGAGGATTAGCTCGCTGGATGTGGCCATCAATTGTGCTGTGAATCGTATGATCGAGCCTGCACCATTATCATGTTAATCAGCGAGGCGGAAGAAAAAGTAAACATATATAATGTTCCTATTGGAAGCGGCGAAATTGGCCGCCTGATCATCTGTAGTCGGCGTGACGCGCCGGCATGGCAGAATCAGCTGTTGCCTGCACCTATCACACCATACCGAGGCGTGCATGAAGTAAACTGATATGCTGCTGGAAGTTCTTCCCTGTGGTGCTTTGGCACTCCCCTTCGCACACGTCACCAGCCATCAGCCTTCTCCATCGGACAGGCGTGGCAATTAAACGCTAGCTCAACGCGCCAAACACACAAGCACACGCCGCGTACTGGACGTCCGATGGACGTCCTCGCCAACGGACTTGACCTTAGCAACGGACGGCTATCGGGACGCGTCGTACCGGTGGCCCCGTGTCTCTATCAAAACGTCTGCTCCTTCCTTTGCTCGCTGTCTTATGGCTTATCAGCGTTTGATACACCGGCCTCAGATGCCGGGGTCTTTTTTTTGTGAATTTCGGAGCATTTTTTTAACAGTGCGATAAAGGTGCAATTTTAGGGCACTTCATCAGATAATTGCAGTTCAGGGGAAGGTATATGGAAATAGGTTTGTTGGAGATTGGGACATGATTGTGTGATGTATTTGGGCATTTTTCAACACAAAGCTCACTTCGACGCAGAAATATGAAAAATGGAATATAAATTAATTCCTCCGCAAAACTATGCCAATTTGTCAATTTTAGTACCTCACACCTGCCTTAATATCATGCACCAGAAATGGTTGGTTGGTTGAAAATTTTATAGAGGTTTTGGACCTCAGGGGTCACTTTCGCCTCTTATGCACCAGAAATAATGCATCAATGTTTAAGATCATGCAAGATATCATTTTTCAGGTTTTATGTAATGAACTGGCTCATGCCTTTTCCTAATGTCGATCGACCAGGTGCTTGACATACATTTTTCCACAAAGCAAAACCGTTTTAGTTTCGTTGTTCCAATGTTTTCATTTAAATAATCTTGACATCTTTACCAAACGAGTTGAATCTCCCGACTGCGAATAAAAAAAAAAGTGTTCAACAACACCTAGAATGAAAAACTGTTTGTTAGAAGCAAAAAGCAAGAAAAATCTTAAGCAGAAATTAAAAATGAACCATGAACCTCCAACTGCCGAGATGCATTGAAACGAATGAAAAATTTCACGTAAGCTTTCATGCTAAATATGGAAGCTTATAGTGTGCACACCCTCAGTGATAATTTAAAAAAGTTTTCAGTTCACAATTCCAATAACTTTATAAACATAAAATAAACGTAAAAAAAAACATTAACAATTATTTAAAAAAAACATCATTATCATATGGTACAATAATCAGCCTAATTTGCTTTGCCCAATGTCTTCTGTGTCGACCTACAGGTCTCTACTGGAGAACCTCTGTCCGAATGCAATCAAAACAAACATCTTTCAGCTGTCAGTCCAGTTCTCGGTTCTATTTTGCTTTTGCGCAAAACTTTCTTACTCATTGTTTTACGTTTTACGCACAATTGACTCCCACAGTCCCACCATTCCACAAGAAGAAGCCCTTTCTGTTGTGTTGTTTGTGCTGTTTGATAGTTGTAAACTGCACACCGGGGTAATCGTCGTATCCTAGATGCCAATAGGATTATCGCCACTGTAATTCGCAGGACGATGGTTGATTCGGTAAAGAAATTATTGTGTGCACAGCAACAACCAACAACAACAACAACAACAGAAAGACAAAATCGTCCTTGAAACTAATCGGCATCACAAATGCTTCATCCGTTTTAGCATGATCCAGAGTCGGCAGAGTCCTGCAGCTTGACCGAGGACGATGTGGAACCGAAGCTGAAGTACGTTCGCCTCTCGAACGACATCAAGAACATTTTGAGTGAGGAAGCGATCAGTTGCATCGCTGTGCATCCAAGGGTAGGTGGAGACCTGTTGGGATGAACGGATTCGCTAATATGCAGCTAACACCCTCGCGTATTGCAGTTTCTCTGTCTAGGAACGCACTGGGGACGGATACATATGCTGGACCATCAGGGGAACTGCGTGCACACGGTCATTAACAGGAAGGAAAATGCTCACATTCTTTCGGTGAACAAAATCTCGGTCGATAGTCGGGGCGAACAGATTGCGACCTGTTCGGACGATGGCAAGGTTATAATTAGCGGATTGTACACGGACGAAAACAATCAGGTGATTGCGACGGGCAAGATTATCAAAGCGGTAGAGCTGGATCCGAACCACAATCGGTCGGGATCGGGGAGAAGATTCATTATAGGTAAGGACGGGAGGAATTTTTAAAACTTCTTTTGAAATATCTTTCCAAACTCCTTTCTTTCCTCATTTGCAGGTGACAATAAATTGGTGATGTACGAGAAAACTTTCCTCAAGGGCTTAAAGTCGACGGTACTGAGCGACTCGGAGGGTCAGGTGACGGCCATCAAATGGAACGGACAGTTTGTGGCGTGGGCAAGCTCGCTTGGCATTCACGTGTACGATTTAAACGAAAAGTGCTCACTAGGCTTCATCCAATGGGAGGAACCGAAAGAGTGAGTGCAATGTTGCTAGGGCCGTGTAAACGGGATCATTCAACCAACAAAATCCTTTCTTTTGCTGCAGAGGAAAACTAACGGATTATCGTTGCAATTTAAACTGGTCCAACGCTACCACGCTTCTAATCGGTTGGGTAGACACGGTGCGGATATGTGTGATAAGAAAACGAAATGCTGTCGAAGTGTCCACCAGAAACCTTCCTGTGCACATAGTTGACCCAAGTAAGTGACGAGCACCATCGTTTCCAAAATCTATTCAAATTTAATCACCCTTTTCCCACTTCTTTCCCTTTCACAACAAACAAGTGTCTACATTCCAGACGGACTTTTTCATCTGTGGCATTGCCCCGCTGGAAACGAATCAGCTGGTGGTGCTAGGGTATGCAAAGGAACGTGATTCCGAAACGAACAAAGCACTCCGGCCTATACTCTGTGTGTTGCAGTACAATGCAAGTGATTATATAGAAATTTGCACCGACAGCTTATCGATGCGTGGGTAAGTGCCCTTAATTCTCGACTTGTCCAGCCCTGTCCTAATTTTAAAAACGGTTCTTCGTTATGCTTTCCCCCAGATACGAAGAGTACAAGTGTGACGACTATCATCTGGACTGTCTGATCGACGAAAACCAGTATTTTATCGTGTCGCCTAAGGACGTGGTGGTGGCCAACCTGTACGAAACGGACGATCGTGTCCAGTGGCTGATAGAACACGGGTAAGTCGATCATATCTCAATTTTTCAACCTTAGTTTCGATCAGCACGGGCAGATCTTTAGGTACAAATAATTTATTTCTCTTGGTTTAAGTCAACTGGTTCGTGCCGTAGCTGCTGCCTTGTGATTTGTTCGCTCTTATGTGATTGTGGATCGTTTCGTTCTCTAATGCTAACCCGTTTAGATGCTGCTGGTTGCAGCTGGTCTGGTTTAATGTGTGCTTACATGGCTAGTATATAACTGAAGCGGCCTCTTCACATGAGATTTCCTGCATTATGTCTCATCTAAACACACTCTTTTACTCTAACGCTCTTCCATTCCCTGTGTGTGTTATTTACAACCGTTCATCACAATTTAATACGTTTCCTCGCAACATTATCTTACTCTTGGTGGTGTTTCTATACTGCCGTCTTGCAACAAGAACTCGGTGGCTGCGTCCAGTCATAAAAATACTCCTTCGGTAATGCTACCGGCCGGCCCTCCGGCTGATCCTCCTCGTGCGTACACAACTCCCCAGCGTAAAGGTCCCGCATGTGCCGTGCAGTGCGTTTGTGCAGCAGCATGTGATAATCCTTACAAGCGCGCGCCTTCCACGCCGTATCGAACCGTGCATCGTGCCGCCGGTGAATGTTACGGAACGGCGTCAACCAAGTACCGACCGCAATGTCTTCACTTTTGTACAGTGTAAGCTGATCGGCGTACGTTGCAATGTACGATACAAGCCCCTTCGACAAGACATAGCCACCGCCCAGTGCGTATGGACCGTATCGATCGCACAACAGGTAGTCTTTCTCCTGCCACACTCCTTGCTTCTGAATCGTAGCCGCACCACGGAAATAGCCCCAGTAGAGCTCCAGTGGGCCCCCTTTCCGTTGTTGCTTCTGCACCTGATGCAGCTTTTCGTAGTAGCTTAGCAGATCCTCCGCCAACAGATCCAGCTTCACGTACGTGTCGTCGTCTAACTTGGCCAGATACTTGAAGTCATACTTCTCGTCAATCTTCTGCATGCTCTGCAGCACCTTGCTCGTTAAATTCGCATACGAATCCTGCAGCTGCTCCAGCTCGAGAATGTCCCCAAAAACGCGCTGCTCCTCGTAGATCGCTCGGCGTATGTTTTTCGGCTGACCATGCATACCGATCGCAAACAGGGGTTTAATTTTAAAGTTAATTACCTTTATGTTTTTGATCGGCTTCCGCAACCATCCCCGGTAGGCGCTCAGTAGCTGGCGCTGGGTTTCAATCGGTTCTAGCTGAATCTGTCCACGCTCGTTAAACGATGGAATGTGTATTAGCTCCTCTTGATAGCTTTCGTTGATCATGCGAGGCCGTAGATTCAGGTACGTCTCTCGGATCGTCGTCCGACGTTCGAAATTCTCGGGCGCGGTCACGATGAGTAGTATGAGAAAGTAGGAATTTTCCGGATCGTATACCCGGCCCATCGGGCTGCAGGTTGGGTTGGTGTTGACAATCCATACCGCTAGCAGCACGCCACACAGGAAACCAAACAGGAGCGGTACGAAGCTGGCACAGTTTCGTTTGTGCAGGTGATATCGCGTGAGAGCCATTGTGCGGCGCAGTGACGGCATCCGCGTCGTTACACGAAATGGTGCTTTTTGTTTTACTTTATCTTTTCACAATAGTTTTATAGTAACGCAGCGGAGCGCGTTGGGCTCATTTGATTGCACTTGCTCGCGCTAGACACGATAAAATAGCTGCATGTTCTATGCGATGCACCTTCGGTGGTGATGTTTTTGCTTGTGCTCTTGGGTTTCTCCATCGCTCTGACAGGCGTACTCTTCTTGTTAGCTGTCAAACGCACACACCGAGCATTATCGTAGTGTGCGTGCCAGCTGATCGAGCACAGCACAGGTGTAGCGCGTGAAATGTTTCATTAAGTGGTACTGTAACGGAAAAATTTCAAATCATTTGAAATTAGTTTGAATTATGTACGTTATGCTTATTTTATACTTATCATTTTCTATGCTTCTCACCTTCAGGAAATTCGAACAGGCGATGGATGTGATAGCAACACACGGAGGCAAGTACTCGCTTATTACCGTCGCAAGGCTATACCTGGACCATCTCCTGTCCCTGCAGCAGTTTGACGAAGCGGCCCGGCTCTGCCAGCGTGTGTTCGGGACCGACAAGCAGCTCTGGGAGGAGGAAGTGTACAAGTTTGTCAAAGTGAAGCAACTGCGCTCAGTCAGCAGCTACATTCCCATTACGGATGCATGCAAACTGAACCCGCACGTGTACGAGATGGTACTGTACGAGTATCTGCAGCTGGATCCGGACGGGTTTCTGCAGCTGGTGAAGGAGTGGCCACCGCGTCTCTACAACACGAAAGCGGTTATCAACGCCGTAAATGACCATTTCAACAAGAAGGATGCTAACATTCTGCTGGAAGCGTTAGCGATTTTGTACACGCACGAGAAAGAGTTTGATCGTGCCCTAACCATGTATTTGAAGTAAGTGCAGCATATGGCTTTTGCATTTGGATCTTATTGTTTTTATATGTTGCTTTTCCTCCAACCGTTAAAGATTGCAGCACAAAGATGTGTTCGAGCTGATCGCCACGCACGAGCTGTACGGCATGGTGAAGGATTGCATCGTGCAGTTAATCGAGCTGGACAGTGAACGTGCGATCGCGATGCTGCTGAAGGATAAAATCCCCGCCGAGGACGTAGTGCGAGAGCTGGAACAGTGTGAACAATATCTCTATCGCTATCTGGACGCGTACGATAGGGTCACCAGCAACGAAAAGTTCCACTGGCGGTTGGTAAACCTTTACGCACGATATGAACCGGAAAAGCTTCTGTCCTTCCTGAAACGCTCCAATAGCTACCCGATCCAGGAGGCGTACGATATCTGCCAGGGACTCAAATTCTATCCCGAGATGGTGTATCTGCTGGACAAGATGGGTAGTACGCGGGAAGCGCTCACGATCATCATGCACAACCTGCAGGACGTACCGATGGCGATCGATTTTTGCAAAGAGCACGACGATATGGACCTGTGGAACGATCTGATTAACGAGTCGGTCGACAAGCCGCACGTAATGACGAAGCTGCTGAACAGTATTGCCGGTTTTATCAATCCCGAGCTACTGGTGGACAAAATCAAGCCCGGGCAGGATATCGAGGGGTTAAAGGAGTCGATCATCAAGATGCTGTGCGGGTACAGCCTGCAGGTGTCGATACAGGAGGGATGCAATCAGATACTGGGCGCAGACTACTTTGACATGCACGAGCGGTTGGTGCGGGTACAACAGGGCGCACTGTGCGTCACACCCGACCACGTATGCGGTGTATGTCGACGGGACATAATCCTTAAGGGTAAGCAGAAATGAACGTTGCAAATGGTGAACGAATGTTTAATACGGTGTTTGTGTATTTACAGATAGCATGAAAACGGATATTGTCATGTTCAACTGCAGGCACTACTTCCACGAGCCATGCCTGCTGGACAAATACAATCTGGACATCTGCCTAGTGTGTAACTCGAAGAAGCTGGGAAGCACGGGAACATTTTAGGGACTAGTTTTTTTTTGTATCTTTGCTAAGCGTGCGTTTGTGCCTAGGGAGGACATATGAGGATCGACTATGCGTTGTACTCGAATTTTATCTTTTTTAACTCCACCACCACTACCTACCACCAGCGCTCTTCCTTTCTCCAGCTCGTTAGGTGTTGTTTTCCTAGATTTTTGTTTTGTTATGTTTTTAATGTGTGTATGAAACCAAAAAGAAAACGAGTGGAAAATTATTGTACAGAATAAGTTTGAACGTTAGCATAACTGACACCCTAAATTCCAATCCCCTATAAACACTAACGTACCGGTATAGAAAAAAGGACAAAATAACGGTGTGCAACATGTAATACTAACTTGAAAAAGCACCATAAAGACGAAACAAAAGTTTCATAACAAATGAAAAATGACAATTGTGTTGGTGTTATTTTGCGAAAGAAACCCAATCACCTATTGCCTCCTCTCGGATGAGATAAATGTTGGTATATTTGATTAAATTTAAAAGCAAAAATTATCTCACTCGACAACAGCACCACAATCTAAAGTACTCCACACAACGCCCAGCAGTAAGCTGTTTTCGTGAAGCGGTGAGTTAGTTTCTAACCGGGTTGGGGTCACCGCGGTATCAACCGTTGTCTCTGCGTAACAACGTGTCTTATCGGTACTATTTAGCTGGCTGGCTCCAATAAACGAAGGGTATGATCGATACAGTGGTTATGATCCACTCAAAAATCCTAAACACTTCGTTCGCGCACATTCATTAAATGAGTAAACTCACACGCAATTTGGTTAAACAGTTTGCTGGTATGCGTGCGCGTCCGGGGTGGAGGCTTGGCATGAGTCTAAAAGAAGCGTTGTATGTATATGTTGCAGTGAAAATCTGAACAGCATGACATTGGGAGATAGTGAACAAGAGAATGATAATGCGTAAAGCGAGTAAATAGACGATAAGAGGGGCTCGTTCCGTGAACGGTTAGAGTTTCGCCATGACATGGCAGAAATTTGTAACGCATATATATTTTATAAGCATGAATATTCTATTAATGTAGTGTAAAAGTAATTATAAAATAACACAGTTCCTATAAGATTTAGCATAAAATATCTAACATACCTTTCACACGACCGAGCAATAAGGTCGTCGTCATCATGCAAACGCGGTTCGCGGCTTATCTTGCGTTCCGAACTCACACACACGTGGTGTACGCACCATGCTTTGCTTTCTCGCGTGAGAGAGACCGCGGAGAAGCTGATCTGAGCTATAGAGAGCAATCGCGTTAGCGCCATGTCTGCTTCGATGGACGAAACACCATTCATTCGATCTTTGCCTGCCGTTGCTCGCGGTGGTGGTGCAATTTAGACCGGTGTAGGACTTAGCGGACGTGTAACGTGTTTGTGTTTTTGTAGTTCAGTTCCACGGTTCACTGCCGCGTTGGTTGGTAGTCCGGGTGTCGCTCACAGCATCCACGCAGAAGTTTTTCACTTTCACTCTTTAGTGTAACACGATCATCGATCGAAGCGTTTTGGATAGCCTTGCAAAGCCTACTAAGTAGGTAAGTTAATAGGGAGGATTGAAACGTGCTTATATCGTAGTTTTGACACTTCAAAAGGCTAGAAATAGCAAAACGAGGATGTTGAAGAAAGGGCATTTACGGGGGCTAACCTTTGCCCCTGGCAATATCGCGTTGTTTATGTCGGCTTTCAGGTGTGTCATCATGGGTGCCGGTTTGACTTCACAAAGAGCAGGGGTGTCGTACATAACAACAGGGATATTTATAGCATATACCCTTCAGGCACACTGAAGCCATGCATAACAACATGTATTGGATTGAGGTGGATTTTTAGGTTCCTGTTTTTCTGCTGTAACTTGTGCTACCAGCAGCAGCAGTTTTGCAAGTTGGGGCTCAGCGTACCTAAACTTTCACATAGCCAAAAGGCGTGACAGTGGAGTAACAAGAAAATCGACTTGTTACTCCGGTGACATTGACCGCCCGCTTTGACCCCTAACCGAAACCGTACCGATGGTAACAGACTCAAGTGATTCGGTTTTCTCTATGTTTGTGTGTATGTGTGGCGGGGTGATAGGAAGGTACCAACTTTACACCCCGGTACTCTTCCGCGCCTCGGGAACCTGAAGCCAGCCAAGGCAAAGAAATGCTTCTTATCATCTGCCAAAAGAAGGCATTGATAAACCGTCCATCATTGGGAGGTGTGGCGGAATCTCATCATCTTTGTCTGGTTGTTAGGAAATGGTTCCAACGATAGGAGGAGTAGGTTTTACAACAACAAAGTAAACTATGGTATCTTGGTTTTCTTCCCTACGTGCAGCGATTCCCATAGCAACGGGTTGTCTACCGTAAAGCAAAGATGGCTAATCGTACGTAAAATATAACGTTGTGTGCAAAATAGCCTATCCATCGATAGAACACTTAGCTGTTTCATGTGCTAATGGCATCCAATTTTCCTCTTTTCCTACCAAACAAGCATGTTGACTTTAAGTTTGCATGGCTCATACCCTACCATACCGATATGTTTCCATGCCAGCAGTACTTTCCCTTTTCTGTGTGTATAGACATTTAACTCTAGACCATGCTCTTACTACACTCGATCGTTATCTCTTCACATCTAATAATTCCGACACCACGCTGTTACTACTCTCTGTGTTAAATTGCCGTTCTTTTTCTAATCTTCCACTGCCCTCTCCATTCCAAACAACTTGGCGTCGCTCTCAGCTTCGGTGCAAATCATGACCCAACAGGGACCCGCCTTCGACTCCAATTGCATGACGCTGACGCGTTTCGTGTTGCAGGAGCAGAAAAAGTACAAACATGCCACCGGTGATCTGTCCCAGCTGCTTAACTGCATCCAGACCGCGATCAAGGCGATCAGTTCCGCGGTGCGAAAGGCCGGTATTGCAAAGCTGTAAGTTGTAAACGGTGCACCTTCACTGAGCCGCTTGTTTGCATTGCTAATTATCCGACTCACTTTTCTCTTTTAGGCAAGGAATCTCAGGCGACACGAACGTACAGGGTGAGCAGGTGAAAAAGTTGGACGTACTGTCGAATGAAATCTTCATCAATATGCTCAAATCCTCGTACGCCACCTGTCTGCTTGTGTCGGAGGAGAACGACAATGTGATCGAGATCGAGACGGACAAGCGGGGCAAGTACGTGGTGTCTTTCGATCCGCTGGACGGGTCATCCAATATCGATTGTCTCGTGTCGATCGGTTCCATTTTTGCCATTACCAAGTAAGAAGTGTGTCTATAAGAAGCTTTTCGTTGAACAAATCACTTATCGGCTTTTTTATCCTTGCCATTTTGCAGACAGGCGCAAGAAAATACGACCCCATCTGTGCAGGATGCGCTGCAGCCGGGCAACAAGATTGTGGCCGCCGGATACGCACTGTACGGTTCCGCCACGATGATTGTAATTAGCTTGGGCAACGGTGTGCACGGCTTCATGTACGATCCGTCGATCGGCGAGTTTGTGCTGACCGATTACAACATGCGCATTCCGGAGCGTGGCAACATTTACTCGATCAACGAGGGTTACGCGTCCACGTGGGACGAATCGGTGTACAATTACGTGAAGGATAAGAAGGACCCGGCCAAGGGTAAGCCGTACGGTGCTCGGTACGTGGGCAGCATGGTGGCGGACGTTCATCGTACGATCAAGTACGGTGGTATCTTTATCTATCCGGCGACCGCAGCAGCGAAGAACGGCAAGCTGCGTCTGCTGTACGAGTGCAATCCGATGGCGTATCTGGTAACGCAGGCTGGTGGTAAGGCATACGTGACGAAGGGCAAGGAGATACTGGACATAGTGCCGACGTCGATCCATCAACGATCCCCAATCTATCTCGGTTCGAAGCTGGATGTGGAAGAAGCGATTAGCTACATCAAGTAGGCTTTTCCTGTTTTCTTTTCTCTCGTGTTGTGCAATGTTTTCTTTTTTTCATTTTTTTTTGTAATAAAATTATCTCAAGGTAATCCATACCAGTATTTTTTGTTGGTTTACATGCCGGCTGTTCGTACACATGACGACCGCAGCAACGGAACAGTACAACGCGAGGAAGGTTCCCTCTCTTGAGCCTAACTACTTTCTATATAGGCTTCTATATAGACTTTCCTGACATGTTGTACCTGTTCCAAGTAACTTTGGAAACCGATTCCACGGAAGCGCTCTAATTATTTTGTCCCGCATATACGCGATACGGGAAAGAATGCCCTCACTCTTCGCCTACATAGGATTTGCAATTTGCAGAAGAAGCATGGTTTGCTTCGATGCGCGACAGGTTGAGTGTGATATTTTCTCTTTGGTGCTTTTCACACCTGCGCTGCGAGATTCGGTTAGTTAATTTGCACAACTTTATTTACATCGATCGCTTTCTACCTTGAAAGGAAGAAACAAAAAAAAAAACTTTGTTTACTTACATATTCTTCCATCAGTAGGCATTGGCTTTGTGTTTCGGTACAAAGTTAAACCCTTCCGGAACTGGTCCAAGTAACATTTCACTGAAAAGGGGCAAATGTAAGTAAATAGCATAAGTAACAGCAAAAGCCAGATGTGCAAATGCTCAGTTTACCTTAACTTAACCCAATCGTTACAATTCGGCGATGCCATTAGTGTCTCCAGATCATCACGACCTCGGTACGCATCTGGCCGTTCGTTGATTCGCTGCGGTGGTCGTTCCAGTAATCCGTACGGTACATAGCGATAGAGGAACGACTGCCATTCGAGCAGGAAGCGGCGCGTCGTTTCTACACCCTTAGTATCGCTGCCCCAATGCTCCAGTCCATAGTTTACGTACCGTTTCAACATCTCAAATCGCTCCCCACTAGACGGATCTAGTGTTTTACGCTCTTTAATCTCCTGAAACACCCATGGTTTGATGAGCGCACCGCGACCCACCATAACGCCCGCAATGTTAGGACACCTTTCACGAATCTGCTCATAATCTTCGTAGCAAAAGATGTCCCCATTGCCAAACACCGGCACAGTCTGGGCCTGTGTGGCACACTGCTGCAGATACTCCCAGTCCGCACGCTTCGTGTAGCGTTGCTCCTTCGTACGCCCGTGGATCGTGATCAGGCTGGCGCCCCAGTCCTCAAACTTGGGCACCATTTCGTGTGCGATCAGTTTATTGTTGTAGATGCCGATGCGTGTTTTCACCGTAAACTCCTTGCCATAGTCGGCCAGCAGGCGGGAACAGCTCTGCACCATCACCTTCAGAACGTTCTGGCGGCGCAGTAGTGCACTTCCTCCGCCCTGATTGAAGATAAGATCGATCGGGCAGCCCGTATTCAGGTCGATGAAATCAACGTCTGCCTTTTCGGCAATGATTTGCGCCGCATACGTGACTAGTTTGGGATTGTGACCGCACAGCTGCACGCCAAACAGATCCTCACTCGAGTGGCGCTTAGTCAGGGCCCATTCCTGAATGGCACCGTTGATGATTGGTATGGCGCAGGCCATCTCACCGCATGTAATGTCCACGCCATACTCCTTGCAGATGCGCCGGAACGGTAAATTGCCGACAGTGGTTAGTGGGCTGAGGTAAAGTTTGTCCCGGAATACGATACGCTTCCGTTCGGCGCTGCGCAGCTTTATCAGGTCCTCATCCGTTACCGAGCCGAGCGGTTTAATTTCTTCCGGCTTTTGTTGCGCACTTGTTTCCCCATTTTCCTGATCATTCGATTTAGCTTTTTCGTTCTTTTCCTCCTGCTGAAGCCGATCAAACTTGTTGACAATTTTGGTCGCTTTGTTAAAATTATACTTTCTCTTTCGCAGTAAATGCTGCAAATCTGAGCGGAATTCGAAAATGTGGGTTAAGTTGAAACTGTTTTTTCCTCAATAACTTACCAGTACTCAACCACGTGGAAACAAGCATAGACGTATCGGGTTTAAAGTCTTCTGGGTAAATATTCCGCTGGTTGGCATCCAGATGTGCACCGGCAAACCGGCACGTTACACCAAAGTTGCAGTAACCCTTCGTCGAGTAGATGTAGCACGTACCGTCAATGTCCTTCGGTTTTAGCTGCAAAAATTTGTCCAAATCGTGCGAAAAGCGACAGTTCACGTTGGTACACTTTTTTGCCGCATCTTCACCCAGGTTGCCATCCAGTAACGATTTGCAAAGACGCAGTCCGTCCTCCTCCTTAAACGGTACCGTGCGTGACTTGTTTTGACCACGATTTTTCTTTTTCTTCCCCTGTGGTTCCTCTCCATTGCTCTCGAGGCGACCTTTTTTCTCGGGTGGTTCACTTGAATCATTCTCCTTTGCCTCACCGTTGCCATTGGTCGTCTCGTCTTTCTCTATGGGCGGTATGATTTCCACGTTTTCAACTGGCTTCTCAACAATGCGCGGAATTAGAAATCTAATGAAGATGGATTTAGGGGATTAAATAATGCAATCAGTTAACGAAAGCACTCGCTTTTTAGCTTACTCTGCCTTTATGTGGCATATCCCATCGTCCATCGTGTGGAAAACTGCTTAATTTGTTCTGGAAGTGAAGATATTTCGCAACCCGTACCGGCTACGCGAATGTGGAGAAATGTTTTGTTGTGAAGGGTGCAATTTTGACGTTTCGAAACACGTGCTCAAGGTGATTACACCATGCGAGGTGATGGAATGTGAAATGCTTTGACGTTTGCCAAACTGACAGAAGGGAGACCGTGGTGAGTAACAGTTTTCACAAATCGTTTGAGTTTTTTTACCTTTTTTTGTAAATTCTACTTTAAAAAGAAACTATTAGTTTAACTTTTAAACAATAATCAGTACATAAAAATTCAGAGAAGTTTGCCTACAACTAAAATACGCAATGAATAGTGCTGTCAATTACAACACATCCAGTGCATTTTCACCACCACCCTCCATTCACTAGTAACCTTGGTACAGTTCCAATCTTGAAAGTCATTTTAATAAACCTAATCAAATTCGGGCGGCTTCGGCAAACAGCAGCAAACAATCGCGAAACGCTTTCCGTTCGTTTTATCTTCCTCAAATAAAGTGCAAGTCTCCTGTAGCTGGTGACGATAAGACGGTAAATAACGACAGTAAATTTCGATAACGCGCAGAACACACCGTCTGCCGTTTACGCAGAACCTACAGGCCTGTGCGCTTCAATCTAGTCCAGATCGATCGTAGCGGTTGTGCGGCAACCAAGGCTTTCGCAGCTTGCAAGGATTCTTTCAGCCTTCTACCCGGCAAACCTCCGCTGAAAGTGTTCCCTACCAAGTTCCGGTACATCCGGTGAAGTGTATGCTCAAGTTGGCCACTTCGTTGTTTGTGCGTAGCTGTAGAGTTGTGCTCGTCCAACGATCAACTCCGTTGCAAGTACCTGCCAGAAGCGGTGAGTAGACCCGGTCGGGGTTGAAACGGGAGGAGCACCCTGGTGAACGGGACTTGGTGCACACGTAAGAACATGAAACTGGGTCTGTAGGTCTTCGCGGGGGCCCCTAGTTGGCAGCGCGTTGGTGTGTGCGTGCGTGTGCGTGCATGTTGCCAGCCGGTCTGTCATTTTTCCTGTTGCTATGTGTTGGCAATCGCCTTTAAATGCTACTGCTCCGGGCATTTCGAAAGCGAATCAAATTGAGTAGTTTGCTTTGTTTTTATTTGTTCGTTCCATTTTTAGGTTTATTTTCTTCCAGCGCTTTTCGCCGCACGAAGTACGGTCGCCTTGCTATGCCCGAAGCAGCCGCAACACCCGGGACGACCCGGCAGCCGCAGTTTGTCTATCCGGAGGCGCGCCGCGATGAGTCGGTGGTGGAAGAGTTTCACGGCGTGAAGATTGCCGACCCGTACCGCTGGCTGGAGGATCCGGATGCGGAGGAAACGCAGGCGTACGTGGAGAAGCAGAATGAAATCTCGAAACCGTTCTTGGACACGTGTCCGGAATGGAAGAAGCTTAACGAGAAGTTGCGAAAGCGCTGGAACTATCCGAAGTACTCCTGTCCGTTCAAGCACGGGAATAAGTATTTCTTCTTCATGAACACTGGGCTGCAGAACCAGGAGTGAGTCCCTCCCTCCCCTCTAACGGCGTAGCAGTTTATCATAATTAATGTCATTTGTTTTCCCCATTATGTACAGCGTACTGTACGTACAGGATAAGCTTGACGGTGAGCCGAAAGTGTTTCTGGATCCCAACACACTCTCCACGGACGGTACGATCGCGCTGGTCGGATCACGCTTTTCCGACGATGGCAAACTGTACGCGTACGGGCTGAGCCAGAGCGGTTCCGACTGGACCAAGCTGAAGATCCGTAATGTGGAGACGGGAGAAGACTTTCCGGAAACGATCGAACACACCAAGTTTGTTACCGCGTCGTGGACGAAGGACAACAAGGGATTCTTTTACGCGCGCTACCCGGTGGTGGCGGGCAAGGCGGACGGTTCGGAAACGGCTGCCAACGAGAACCAGAAGCTTTACTACCATCGAGTCGGCGAGTCGCAGGATAAGGATGTGCTGATTGCGGAGTTCCCCGAGGAGCCATCCTGGCGGCTGTAAGTTACATGAAAAATGATGTTAAAAGAACGATGCAAAATTGCTTCTTTTTCTCCTCTACAGAATGCCAGAAGTATCCGATTGTGGCAAATATCTGATGCTGTTCATCATGAAGGGCTGCAAGGATATGCTGTTGTACTTTAGCAATCTGGAAAAGGCGGGTTCGCTCGAATCGAAGCTTGATTTCGTGAAAGTGGTAACCGAGTTCGACAGTGACTATGATGTGAGTGTGATCCGATGGAAACCGAGAACGCTCTCGAGTTTGTCAATTTTCTAATCCATTTTTCCGAAATTCCAGTACGTCACCAACGAAGGCAGTATATTTTCGTTCCGCACGAACAAAGGCGCCCCCAACTATCGGATCGTAAACATTGATTTCGATCAGCCCGAGATGGAGCATTGGAAAACGCTCGTGCCTGAGCATCCCAAGAACGTGCTCGATTGGACGACGTGTGTCAATAAGGACAAGATTGTGCTCGGGTACATCGACGATGTGAAATCGATGCTGGTCGTGCACAGCCTGGCGGACGGTAGCTTCGTATCGAAGTTCCCGCTTGCAATTGGCACGGTCGCTGGGTTCAGTGGCAAGAAGAAGTATTCGGAGATTTTCTACCATTTCGTATCGTTCCTAACGCCCGGCATTATCTACCATTATGATTTTGAGGGCGAACAGAAGAAGGCGGAGGACGGTTCAGTGACGATGATGGAGCCGACCGTGTTCCGGGAGGTGAAGATTGAGGATTTCGACAACAGTCAGTATACGGTGGAGCAAATCTTCTATCACAGCAAGGACGGTGAGAAAGTGCCGATGTTTATCGTGCAGCGAAAGCAGGAAAAGAAGGAACACAAGCCGTGTCTGTTGTACGGGTACGGTGGGTTTAACATTTGTGTGCAGCCATCGTTCAGCATTACGGGGCTGGTGTTTATCGATTCGTTCGATGGTATACTGGCGTACCCGAACATTCGGGGTGGTGGGTAGGTATCCCGAAAGGGGGTGTCTGAGAACCGTTTCTCTAACAATCTGATTACCTAATTTCTCTTCCTTCTTCCAGTGAATACGGTGAACGGTGGCACAATGCCGGTCGATTGTTGAAGAAGCAGAACGTGTTTGACGACTTCCAGCATGCTGCCCAGTATCTGGTGGAGCATGGTTACACTACGCACGACAAGATCGCAATTCAGGGTGGCTCGAATGGAGGATTGCTTGTAGGTGCCTGCATTAACCAGCGCCCGGATCTGTTCGGTGCCGCAATTGCGCAAGTTGGGTACTACAAATCACAAAACCATACCTAAATTATTGCTTTATCTAAAATTGTCTACTGTTTCCTATTTCTCGTCCAATCTGCAGCGTAATGGATATGCTTCGCTTCCACAAGTTTACAATTGGCCGTGCCTGGGTCTCGGACTACGGCGATATGAACGAGAAGGAACACTTTGAGAACCTGCTGCGCTACTCACCACTGCACAACGTGCGCAAACCTACCTCGGAGAAGGAACAGTATCCGGCCACACTCGTACTAACGGCGGATCATGACGATCGTGTTAGTCCGCTGCATTCGCTCAAGTTTGTGGCCGCACTGCACCATGCCATTAAGGATAGTGAATACCAAAAGCATCCACTGCTGCTGCGCGTATACAGCAAGGCGGGCCACGGTATGGGGAAGCCGACGGCAAAGAAGATCGAGGAAGCGACCGATATCCTTACGTTCATGTACAAGACGCTCGGCCTGAAGCTTTCGTTTTAAGCAGGTTCGCGCACAACATTATGGAGTCTACTAGCCGCAGAACAATGTGTGTCTGGATACATGTTGCATTTGAATTATGTTGAGTGAAATGAAAAACAAAATTTCGGATCATAATACTATTTTTGTTTATCGTTACACACACGCACCCGTTTTTTCTAGGTTGCACCTTTTCTTTTTCAATTAACAACACGCGGGAGGCGCCCTTCGTTCCTTGCCGTCGTTGATGCGTGGCGTGCGCTTCTTGAATTGGCATTAATGTAAGCTTATTGAGGTTTTGTGAAGTGAAGCAAAAAATAAAAAAAATATTATTCAAAATGTACATGGTTCGAGGGTCTTTAGTTTTAATTTAAAAATTATGTGTTACGCACGTAAATGCAATATCTCCGATTTTATTGTTTTTCATTTTCTCAGCCCTTCCCACCCCGGTTGAAGTGTGCAAACACCAATTCCGTAAAAATATTAAATAAATAATAAATACGAACGATTGCCTGGCGCGGTTCGACTGCACAAATGTGTACTAATATGGAACATATAAGGCACATGCATCTTTTCTAACCGCTCTACAGAACTACTAAAGATGAGTCTGTAATGAAAAAAAACAGAAACAGTAAACGGGAAATGAATTATAAATTAATGAAATAAATGAAACATAATTTTACACTACACAAAAAGACTGTACATAAGTTAGTGTATTACATGCAGTATGAAAGAAACAAGTTAAGCAAACATAATGTTGTGATTAATGCATCTAAATGATGAGCAGAGCTACTATATCATTATCGTTTCCCTAAAATCGTTTCAGTTGTTGAATTTTTCAGTTGTATTTTTTCTTTATTATATGCATTTCGTATTTGCTCTTTCCGTTCAAACACACAACTGTCGTCCCTTTCCCACTTGCGATTGTTGCATTCAGTTCATTTAGTGTAGAGTTTTATGTATATTGGTTTTTGGGGAACTAACTCTCCTGTTCGGTCCTATGTTTCCCTTATTTTATTCTTTCCTAACTGGCAATTCAATATTAACACACTTGCATTTCGGTCTTCTTTACTGTTACGCTCTACATGTCAGATGCCTTCATATACGGAGTCTTTCTCCTTTATGCGATGAAGTATGGCTTAAGGAAGAGGAGCTCGATGGTGAATGTTTTCTAAATATTCGCTAATGTCGAATGAGCTGTCGGTAATGGTAAAGATTGAGCTGAATTCATCGTCCGGTAATAGTAAGTGTTGGTACAACAGAGAGTGGTTCGTATTACGCTCCTGGTTTTGTTCTCGGAGGGTTGGGTTAATAGTATTGGCATTTTACGGTTAACATTCCACATACCAAACCATACCGTAACCGTCTTCGCAACCCGGAAAAGGAGGGTCTTTCTGTGCCTTACTCGTCGTTGACCGGTTATCAGTTGATCGCCGGTTATACACCCCCTTTGATTATTGCATTCTGATTCATTTCCTCTGAGAGAGAAATTGTGTTTTAAACGAGGTGTGTGTTTCCGTTCGTTCTTCCCTACGCTTTTACTGTCTTTGCTTGTTTGTCACTTAGTCTCATGTCCTTCCGTCATGTGGTTATAACGTCCACGCTTTTCCCTATCATCGATACGATTCATTTTGCTTATCATATCCCTTTGAGGTTATGGTATGATTATTGTATTTGTTTTTTTTTGTATGTAAGACGATAAACCTTGTTATCTTGCGATGAAATCCAGTATTTTCATATAATGGGCGCCCGTTTCAACAGCAAACGCGCGCAAAAACCGTTTAAATGGCTCGATTCGATTTATGTGTTTGCCATTCGGTTTGGTTTTTCTTTTCACTATCTATCTATAGCTCTCCTTTCAAATACACACACACACACACACACATGTACGACTTTTGCTGCTTTTTTATCTGCTGTTGTATATTTATAGTCTATATGCGATAAATCCGTGCGCCGGGAGGGTGGTGGTGGAAAGGAGAGATATTAATAATTTATAATCTTGCTTTAAATCCGATACACATGAACTTTAACGCATCCTTTCTCTCCTCCTCGCTTTCCTCCGCTCGCTATATATGTGTGAATTGATATATGTTTTGATTATACAGAGATGTTTCCTTTTATCGCTGTTTGAAGTTTAATGCAAAACGCTAAACACATCGCTCGCACGCACCTTAAACAGTGCCGATAGTGTCCTCTTTGCGTAAATCAATAAGCGTGTGTTGTGTTGCAGCAACATAAAGGTGTATAACAAGACCTCTAACTAAAATAAGACCCCTAAACTATACAAATTGCTCATTAAATCTCACTCCTCGCACTTGCGTGTATGTAATTGCGTTAAACGATATAACTGTGTTACAGAGAGACACGTGACATCGCATTAACAATTTCGGTTTGCTTGCTTACTTCATCACTGTGTCTGTGTTTTTTTTTGTTTACCGTTTTACAATCCATCTTTACACTCCGCTTCTCTTCCATCCATTATTGTGGTCGCGTAACACGCTTTGAATAACATTTATATATCATAATAATATTACTCCGAATAGCTAAACTAGCGGCTCTATGATTTGCAGGATGAGAGTGGGAGTATGATTTGAGTATGAGTTTGAAGGGCGACTAACTTTACAATAGGATGGTGATATTTTCGTATATACGTATCTTATATGGGCGGGTGTGTACTAATTTGTGTGAGAGAGGGGGAACGGGGTGGTAAATGCGTTTGTTTAACTCTTGCCTTAACATCGTGCCGCCACTACAATGCTTATTGTACATTTCTTTTTGCTTACATATTAACGTATTTATTGTTTTCCTTGCGACATTCGACTTTCTTTATTCTTCCTTCGTTTACCATATTGATTTGTATGATTCCTTTCATCAATGGATTTTGGCAAACAATATTACTGAATGTGGATTAAGTTATGGTTTAGTGGACAGTAAAACAATTTAAGAATGAAATAACTGAACATTTTAAAAACAAATGTGCTTATAGAGACAGCCAATCCGTCCTCCAGAAGGGGACATAATTCGTTTTAAGTTTTTGTATTGCACTTTTAATTGTGAGCCGTAAATAAACCGTAAATCGTGTTTAATCGTGAGCCGTAAATAAACGTAAATGCACTTTTAATCGTGAGCCGTAAATAAAAAACACAAAACCTATCTAAATCATCGAATGTATTAATTGTTAATGAAAATAATTTCTTCAACATGTATAGGCCAAACATTATGCGGGGGACACGTTATCCTCTAGTTCTAATACATTCATTTTCCTCCTTTTCATTTTTTCAGAGCAATTACACGTCCTGGAAAACTTTCTGTTCCACCGAATCTTGCCATTTTTGTTTTCTTTTCGTTGGATTTGATTAAGGCTTGTAGAACGGTGAAAGAAAGGTAATAACGATACAATATCTCTATACTACTTCGTACATGTCAACAATCGATAGTTGCTAGCGGTAGTGAGAGAGGGAGAGGATGGTTACTGATAAGCTGTTTTGGATATATACTCCCATTTATTTTGTATCCCAACGATTAAGAAGCCTGGGAATGATTATTTTGAAAGAAAGAAGCAAACATGGAAGCACTAGAACGATGGAGGAAAAGGGAGTTCAAATCACGTTGGGGATAATATTTGGTTTTTAATTTTATATCAGACGAGATAGATATAGAGTAAATGATGAGAAGTATAGGTTGGCTAAAGGATAAGGCAACAAAAATGCTAATAAGAGTACATAAGGGATGTTCATTTCATAATATTGCTCTTTCCGCTTCGCGTGTATCCGCGCTGTCTGCTTTGGAAGGGTATAATTGCGAGAATATTACGGTAATATCGAGAACTCCTAACGTGATATAACGCTTATTGACTATTCTAAGTGTGTTTTGTAAGATTTTGATTTCCCTTCCCGTTCACGTTGTTCATGTCTTATTGTGGCACGCCGTTTCTTTCCCCCATTTTTCTACATGACTGGGCATCATTAACAGTACCGTCCTATGTTCGTCAGCCTTTTTCTGCACTTCTGGGTTCGTCTGATGTGTTGAAGATACAGTTTGATACATATTTACACTCACTTTGAGTTTGCTTTGCGCACCGCAGGATAATGCGTATTGTGCGCGCGAAAGAACACAGTTTATGCACCGTACACATCATCGCTAGCTAAACCCCGTTACGTTGCTTCACTGGGGCTTGTTCGAGTTACAGCTGCACCTCTTGCAATTACCTACACTTAACTAACAAGACCTTTCCGAATTTAGTTGTAATCGTAATCTACTTGATATCGTAAATTTTCCTACGAAGCATAATGGCGAGATGCGGTTTAACGTGGGTTTTTTTTATTTGTTTGTTTGTTAGTAACGTTTCCATGTCCCGAAAAAGCGCAGATGAAGGCGATGTGAAGGCGATGGTTGGCACACACGCCACCGACAGAGACGCGGTTATGGATGGTAGGTAGTTGCATGCGCACACGCACACACACATAGATAGGCACGCGGATGGATGATAGCGCGAAGGAAAAAAGAGAAGATAAAAAGAGATGAATCATTTACAATGAAATACTGAGTGCATTTGCAGCAAGAGCAGATTATCAGCGGTGCGAAACGTGTATTAGTAGTAGTAGTAGTTATAGTAGTAGTAGTAGTAGTAGTAGTAGTAGTAGTAGTAGTAGTAGTAGTAGTAGTAGTAGTAGTATGAAAAACATTATGCTGTTAATATGTTCAGTGTTATGCAAATATATGGCCCATTTACACACACACACACAGAATGGTCGGAAAAGTTTGTAAATTAGTTCTTATGAAATGTTGTCGTTGTTACACTTTATGGTTAAAATATTGATGAAAATCAAATTAAAACAAGAAGAAACAAAAACTTACATAATTAAAAATACTATAAGGCCACTCCTGTGCTAGTAGCGACAGGACTTCAGTGGGACCGTATTTGTGACTTTTGTTTTTCAAGTCTTAACATAAATTTTCGGTAGTGTCTGTGCGTTTAGGACGGGAAGAGGATTTCCGGTGCTTGTTTTTACTTGCCATTATTTGTCTTATTTATTTTAAATAATAATAATAATGCATAATATGTCTGTGTAGTTAACAAAAAATACAAATCTTACAGTGTACGTGTTCTCTCTTTTTTCTCCTTTCCTAAACTCATTAATATTAAGGGTGAAGGGTAATAAATAAAAATTCTCATCAAAAAAGAAAGAAAGCAAAATAAACCTCGTCCGCCTTGATTGCTATATGTCTGCAGTATTTGCATGTACCCTGTGTTCAAATCCTTTTCCATCTTAGTAATTTCCCCCAAATACTTGTACAAATGACAACAGTTCGAAAGCGTCGTCACGAGATTGAATCGATTATACGAATCGTATAAACGTACAATTGAGCTAACTTACTTACTGCTAAACTCAATACCTAGCCTAGTTTAGAATGCTGTGTGGAAAATAATATAGCTTTCCAATATTATAAAGGCAGACCCAAACCGTATCCGTTTGGTTTTTATTCCTGATTTTCTTGTTTTTATGCCAAATTTGCATCGCCCTTTAACGCACGTACGAACGCAAGGTGACGTTTGATTGATCGTCCCTTTACACCTGGGTGCGCAAAAGATGGGAAATCTGTGTTTCCGATTTCCAGTGTCGGAAAATGGTGAAGCTACATTCACAAAGAAAACCCCATTAACGTTTCTTTTCATTCGTTAACAAAGCACAACTATTTGCATGAAATGGGACCAGTCGTGTGGGTGGACTGTTTATGTGATGCTTGAATGCCTATGCCACCGGAGTTACTCATTCGTTATTTTTCCTTTTCATATTTAAACCTTCACCGTAGTAATACACAATTCAGAGCGCACCCTTTTACCAAACACAAAATGGGGAAGAAGTTAAATATAATTTAGCGCAACAATACGGTTCAACTTTGTTCCTTGTGGCTGCCTGCCTGTGGCTCTTATTGTATAGTATATGTTTCGTCTGTTCGATTTGGCGATGGATATAAATAATAAATACATAAACTAAATCACATTGTCAATAACTATCTACACAGCAACTGTACGTCGTCCCAACAACGACGTGTGATGAGAGAATGCCGTATTACTATTGAAAGGGAAAGTATCCGGGAGGCATATCCGTATTGTTCTACTGATCGCTGAAGTCGCTGCACTCGTTCGCATCAAAAAAGCTAAGGTCTAGCTATGTCGTGTTTGATGCCAAATTATGCTACTGGTGCAATTAAACACACACCCACACACTCACACACGCCAAGTGGGATTTCAATACTTCGAGATGAAATCCAAAGCAAAAATTGCAAACATTTCCTTAAAGAAAAGGATGGAAAAAGCCAAAGAGCTTCGAATTGGGCGGTTTACTGTTACGGCACCATTCACTCTTCGCGGGCCTTGCGCAGGGCGTTGCGGTCGGTTTCAGTAAGCGAGCCGTTGCTGCTACCACCGCTACCATGGCCCGAGGTGGAAGACGTGCTCATGCCATTCGTGTCTGCTTCGGCACCTTCATCACTTTGGCGCTGCAGCTCGGTATGGTGGTGACTGTGGTGATCCGAGGTTGTTGACGACCGGAGGGAAACAGACGGGACAGGGCCGCCCAAACGGGCGGAAGACTCGTTGCCGCGCGAGCTGTTCGTATCATCGTCCATTCCACCGCCCGAAGAATTGAGCGAAGTGGTGCTTTCACTAATCTTTGTCGATGTTACCCGACGTATCATCACCAATGGACTGGAGCGGCCACTTTCACCGCCGATCCCTAGAACGGTACCGCTGCCGGCACCACCGCTAATCAGACCACCACCAACACCACCAACGCCGCCACCGCCGCCAAGAAGGTGAACCGATTGATCAATGCTCGAACAGCTACTGTTCTTCACATAAATCACTTGCTTGTGAAGCTGATGTTGCTGATGATGCTGCTGCTGGTGGTGTTGCTGTTGCTTCCGCAGATTATGCCCCGAAGCGGACGACACCGATGAGGTGGAGGAGGAGTGGTACTGGTACTGGTGATGATGGTGATGATGAAGCTGGTGGAACTTGTTGGAAAAGCTTACCATTTCCGATGTGAGCGAGTTCAGCGCCTTCTCGACCGTGGGCTTGTGGCGATCCCGATCCGACATGGGAGAGGAATGGCCTGAGAATGCTAAAAAAAGGGAAGAGAACGATTGTTAATTTCCCTGTTATGTTCGATTGTTAATTTCACCATCACAAACATACTTACTTCCAATATCACCGCTCGAGCTCGAATCCGTAAAGCTGGGCGTTCCTTCAGTCCACGTTGGGGTCGATCCTTCGACCGACGCTAGGGCCCCCCGCGAGCCGTAATTGCTATTGGATGATGATTCGACTGCTAAATGACTTTCTAATCTTATTTCTGATATACTGTTGGCGTATGTCGGTTCGTTCACACAGAGAGACGGGGGTATGTTTTCGTTCGAGTTATGTTTTTGTTAGCGTGTGTGCATGGCATGACAAGATATTGTGAAGTGCAACAACATGAAGTCCAAACATATGAGCAATGATCACGGACATCGTGTGGACCATACAGCATTCGTTATTGTTTTGCCGCGTGGACAGAGAATGTGAGCGTGCATGGTATCGTTTGTGGATGATATTTTAGAACACAAGGGCAAGGCGATGTACGTACGAAGACGCGTTCATTCAGTTCATTCGGAAGGATGAAGATGGAAGGCATACACACAGGCCAACAGGCGGACAGACGTGAGGAGGACAAACGCGGCATAAGGAGAAGAGAAAAAGAAAAAAAGAAAAAATAAATCAGTAATCAGTCGATAACGTTTAAAGCTTTGTAAAATTAAAAACAATTCACAATACACGTCTAGTGTAAGGGTGAAAGAATGAAGATATAGATTCGAAGAAGATAAAAGTATGACAGAGCATTGCAACCACAGGGCAAATTTGCTTGCAGCATAAACATGAAACGATACACGAATCAGCAAATGGTAGATGATAACCAAAAACGGCATGACAGGAAGTAAGACGATTATGATTAGTAACACAACAGAAATGCCAATCGGAGTTAAACAAACAATAATAAAAACAACATGCCAAAAACGAATATTCTCATGCAAGTGAAGAGAAATGGTGGGAAAGTTTAATAAATAAAGAACAAACAGATAAATTCCATGCCATGCCATGCGATGTTTGCTTTTGCGTTCAATCTCCACTACTCCCCCTCCTCCGTTTCGGAAGGACATTCGGTAAGCCGAACACAAAACATCCACACCCAATAAAAAGGATACCGACGGTTGCAAGACATTTAGTTGGAGTGCAACGATTTCAAAAACTGCAAGCCCACAAGCCCGAGCGAGGACAACACGCAACAAAAATGGGAATGTTTGGAAGAGGGTACACCATCGGTTGAAAGAGGCCACACAATTACACAGAAGAAGGAAAAGAGGGGGGCATGGCGATGGATCGCAATTGTCGGACGGGGGAGAGTAGAAAGCAAACAAAATCAACCCTATCCTCCATC
Organism: Anopheles epiroticus; assembly: GCA_000349105.1. Taxonomy (NCBI): domain Eukaryota; kingdom Metazoa; phylum Arthropoda; class Insecta; order Diptera; family Culicidae; genus Anopheles; species Anopheles epiroticus. The sequence continues at coordinate 1,034,304 of KB671953.1, read as the reverse complement.
CCATCTCCCCCCCCCTTGTGCGGCCTTTCTCTCATTCCGTCAGAAAGAGAACGAGATTGAACCGCGAATAGATGGATGACATACCTTATTGAGTCTTCTTTGTAGTTATCACTGCGACAGGATGTGCTCCGCCGATCGACGGAGCCGCCTCCGCCGCCTCCATCGCCAATGCCGTGGCCACCGCCGCCTCCGATACCGCTGGCGCCGGCACTTCCAATTCCGCTGCTGCTGCCCGTTTTGTCATCCGACGAGTGTCGATGGCTACTGCTACCGTGCTCGGAGATGTCGTCAAAAGCGGGAGGAGGAGTGGAAGAACAGGAAGGAGATGTGCCTAGCCAGATACGAGATACGAAGCGTCTAAGTTTGTTTTTGTTCTGTTTGTTGTTTTCTCTTCTTCTTTTGTTTGTGAGTTTTTTTTTTCATTAAATAGATAACGCAAGCTATACTTGATCTTATTTAGTGAAACGGAGGAATAAAACAAAATACAAAGCTACACATAAAAGTATCCAGGTGAGCGGCATTTGTAGCTTATATAGTGCTCAAAACCAGTCAACTGATATAAACTGACAGAGTTTGCTGTTATGGCCACGCTCAGATAAAAAAAAATAAATGAACAAGAGTTACTGGCGCCTCAATCAAACATATGTACAGGTAATAGTGTGTGAGGGCATATAAAAATGTACAACATATATTCAACCTATTTACCATAATGCTTACAACTAAACGTTCCTATAGAATGGAATTGATTCAAGAGCGTAACTGGACACCAAACCAAACTAAACAATAATGACCACAACAAGACCATTGAGAAAGAAGGATGTTACGAATAATAACTTAAACAACTATTACAAAAGAATAACCGAAGGCGGTACCGACAAACAACTGATGACGATCATTCCCCCGACACAGGTATCATAGCACTCCCAAAAAAAAAATCACACTAATTTCAATCAATATCAGCGAACCAAAACTAACATCACAACCAAGCTCATAAGCAAATGTCCGGAAGACAGAAGAGCGATAGAGATAGAGAGGCGAGAGGCAAGATAGAGAGCGCGAATCCCAGGTAGCAAAATCGACGTGTTTTCTCGTTCTTGCTCATAACAAAATCTATATACCAGAAGAGGAAAGCATGACTGTTTTGTTGCCTGGGATGTTTGGAGGAATTAGGAGGAGCATGTCTGAAACGACACTTGAAACATATGAGCGAATCTAGAAGAAACTGGAGAAGGATTCCGGGCAGGATCGGTACACAGTGCACCACTGATGACGCTCTTTAGACGAACTCTCCCTCTAGACTGAACTGTTCCAGGTAGCTTTCTAGATTGTGGTTCTCGTCCAGCGGAAGGCCAATCTGCCGAATTATGGATGCTTTTTCCTCCTGCCTCATCCAGGATCGAACACCATGCGGTGCCATTACAGTCGCGTCAAGGTCTAGCACAGGTCCTCCAACAACCATCCCGTTCGGTGTAATGGTATTGTGATGCATTTTTGGTTTCAACCGGGCAAGGAAGCTATCGTTACGGCACGGCTGGATGGGTTGTGCTGGTGGTTCTTGGTGGTGCATCTCTGGTGATCGTCGCTCAGTCTTTGCAGGCGCATCGTTCGTTACTTTCAAGTCTTCGCGACGCAACGAGCGCCTAGACGGTATTCGATTCAGACGTTCCTCGTTGTGTCGTATCTCTGCTTCGATTTCCCGGATCTTGCGCTGAATCTCGTCCTGATCGATGCGTGCCGATGGAGCCGCAGGCCGTCGCTTTCCTTGGGTTACCGAGCGAGTTAGTTTCGCTTTTGTGGTAGTTGATTGTTGGACTGTTTGTGTTTTATATTTTTCGTAAAGTGCTGCTGCTTGGCTTCCTTGCGCTACAATACCATTTGATAGAGACGGTCGTGGCAGTTTCCTTTCCATCGTGGATGGTGGTGAGGAACTGCAAAACATTTCTCGCCGTGCTTTGACCACATTTTTTAGGTTCGCTAAAACTAGCTGATCATTCTCATGTGCGGTAAGATCATCGTCGTGCTCCAACCGTTCGGCCATGGGAACGAACGTTGAACACTGCAGACCGTGCAACGTCGGGACTGGTTGTTTGTTGTTATTTTCGTCCTCAACCAGCGTCTCTTTGATGACTGGTATCGTTAGTGGAAGCGTTCTTGTGGACCGTTCTACAATTGCATGGCCACCAGGAAGTACTTTGGGTGTACAGTGACTTGGTACCCGGGAGTACATGGATTCCGACCTAACCACCGTCGTCGTTGCAGCCGACCGTTCAAAGTTCCTTATCATTTGCTGTACCGACGAACCGCTTCCGTTGCGACTGGAAAGTCTTTCAAACGTTTTCGTCGCTTCCTTCACAACGTTCGATGGTGCCGGCATGATCAAGGGCTTTCGTTGGACGGCAATCACTTTGGGAACCGATACAGCAGCAGCATTACGCTGAACGTCCTCCAGTGGTAGAGGACATTCACTTGCCGCTTCATCCGACAGTATGTCCCCGTTTTCCGACACACGAAAGTCATTGCTGCTCAGCCAGCTGAGCACCTTGTTGGGGGATGGTATGGGCTGCAGCTCGTCCGCTTCATTCTCCTGCAGTGGATCTAGCAGTGCTGCTGAGCGGGCCGATCGAGCCTGTGCCGAGCCGCTATCCTTCGGTGGGGTGATGGTATTGGTGCTACCACCCTGTCTGCCGCCATTGCCACGTGGAGACGAGCGTTGCCTCTTACCTGCACGGATGGTGTTCGATTGTTCGAATCAGAAGGACGGCTGTGAGTACGGCGCGTTCGAGCACATGCTCACAAAATAGACGGAGAGACCAACGAGAAGGCACGATAGAGGCTAATAATATGAATTTGTGAACATAGAAAGTATAATTTTGGCGACAGGCATCGGGGTAATTTTGGGGAGCAGTAGTTTCGAATGACTTCTCGTTTGGCCTTCCTTCTAGTGAGTAGTGATATAACATCTTCTTTTTTTACGATTTCAAACTGTTTTAGCACGTTACTTTGCTACTTCAAACCCAAGTAAATGAGAGGAAAAAAAATCAAATACACTACCCTGCTTTTGGAACCAGGCCATCGAAAATATATCGGAATCAACGATAAAGAAATTAATTAATACAGAAAGGTGAAAACATGTTTCAAACAAATCAAAACCACATCTAAGAAACGGGTAAGGCGTTATAAGATTGAAGGCAAGTAACTGGTGCTGATGATCGTTCTTTAATAAAACAGAAAATGAGCTTGAACTCACACGATCTACCTAAGAAGATCAATAATGAATGTTACTACATGCAGAAAGTAAACGGAAACGTACTAATTGAAACAACGAACTTTCCGAAAGAGGAGATACCAACAGTGTGACAATTATTAAAAATATATAATAAAACAAAACTAAAATTTAACTTGATTTAACTTGATTAAGATTCTACGATAATAAAATGGCACACGATATAAAACGACAAAATGGGGAAGGGGGAGTGGGGAGAATGAATCCGTATACAACAACGAAAAAGGTACAACATTTACACAACAAAAAGTACACTAATCGCACACACACACACACCTGCGCTGGATCGTCCCCGGTGGCCACTGGACTGGCTGGGTAGCGAACCGGATGCACCACCGGGCCGGCCCGACCCTGCACCGCTCGCCTTATTGAACTTTGGCGAGCCGCGCGGTGGAACCGGTGGTGGCACGCTTTGCTTTACGACAGTCGTTTTCTTTTTGAGCGGTGGCATGTTGGTCGGCGTTACGGAGGCACTACCGGCACCGGCACTACCACCGCCTGTCCTGGTCGTCCCGGTGCCAAGAGCACCGCCGGCACCTCCTGCCTTACCACCACCACCATTGCCACCGCCCGCAGCACTGCTGCTAGACGTGGTCGTGATGGTTGCCGCCGTATGCACACTGGAGGAAGTTTCTACATCTGATGAGGTCGCGTGTGTGGAGGTTAATGGGGCAAATGTTCCGAAACACACGTTAGATCATATTGTGTGTGTTTTTTTATACAGTGATCATTAAGTAGTTGGTTAGTTGATTAGTCCAGCAAAGAAGCCACGGCAGCAGAAGAAGAGGAAGAAGAAAAGAAGAGTAGAAATTGACAGAAAAGAAAGGAAAAGATTCGTGTTAAGTTACAATGATTCAGGTTAGGCATTGGGTTAAACGGTAGTAAATTCACAATTATGCGTTAACACTGTCACTCGGCGATGCAGAGGAAAGAATTGTGATATAAAGTGCAACTCTTTCATTACATTTTTTTACAAAAAAAGAAACAATGGCTTTCTTGCAACGAGATGAGAGAGAAGTCGACATATTTCACTTTGCAGCCAATTACCTGATTTAGGAGTCCCCGTAGTTTGCTGATTGAAATGCGTCTGTGTCGGGTTGAACTGTTGGTTTTGGTGATGATGCTGATGGGAGCTACCTGCTACGGCTGTTTGGTAAAGAGTGGTTTGTTAAGGAGCAGAACAAGAACAAAGTCAATTAGTAATTTTGTAATAGACCGTGGAAAATGCTATAAGTGCCACACTACAGGCTTTGTCACTACTAGTTTCCAGTGTATTACGTTGAACTTAGAATGGAAGGATCGCACCGCATATAAGAGTGTCCGACCAAAAGAACATAAAAAACGGGATAGTTGAAGTTGAGAGAGTATCAGATTGTAAAAAGAAGATAGTAAACATCAGACAGAAGAGAGTTATAAACGCAAGAACAAAGGACAGAACGGACATGATAGTGTAGTAGTAAGTAAACCGTGACACCATATCGATACACTGAGAAATGAGGTGAGAAGTTAGGTAGAGTAAGTAAAAAGACGGACAACAACATTTAGGTATTACCGGGACAGAGGGTTCTATCCCTTCGAGAAAGAGCAAAATCATTGAAATACATAGATTCGGGATAATAGGATCGAGATAAAGAAAGAACGAGAGAGAGAGATAGAGACAGTGTGTGAAAAGATAGCACTGGACATTTATCACGACTATACTGAATTGTAGGAATTGTGTGTGGCGCGCATAAGAAAAACACGGTGAAAAACGAGTAGCGTATTCAAATGAAACTTTAAGAAGTTAATTCCTGCACATTTCGCGCGTACATGCGTGTAAAAATTGTAACCAATAAACAAATTAACCATACGGATGCTAATCGCTTTCACTATGCGACAGGGAGGACGCAGGCGCTAGGGGGTAAAAATGCGGTTGGCTTTATAATTTATTAAACAATTTGTTTTAGGCATCACTTATTAACTTCAGCAATGATATGCGAGGCGTTTTGATGAGGGGGTTAGGTGGGGGGAAAACATAATGGTCTGAAAAAGTAGCCATGATGAAGAAGAGAGGCAATCAAACGGGATGGAGGTAGACAGACAGACAGACAGATAGACATACACACACGTAAACAGAGGGTGGTAATATGGTGGTGAGCGATGTTCACCTTTTAAAAGAAGACACACAGTTACACGAATCACTTTCTGACTTATCTCACAAGACACACAGAAAGGATACACAATTAAAGTGCACACAAAATGTTGGATTAAAACCAAGTACGATATATCGACCAACTTGGATATGTTAGAATGATCAAAGACTACAAAATCGGAAAAGAAAAGAGAACATGTAACATAAATCGTTTAACAAAATGAAAAGAAACAAATAATTGATCACAAATTTAACCACAGGACTTTTAACCAAAAGACAGGTAATACACTTGCTTAACCAAACATAATACAGAACATAGGACAACGTCTTAAACCGTGTCATCCCCCTAGTTTCGTTCACCCTCGCCCACGCTAAAGTTAGGAAACTTAAAATTAAATTCAAACAAAGGTAAACACTTACGTTGACTATCTGTTTCTTCATTTTTTGCTCTCTGTGCAGCTTTCGATAAACTTTTTCTCTTGGATGGTGAATGTTTTAGCGCTTTATATGTTTTTGTTTCCAAAGGGGATTTCATAGAACGTTTTGATTGGCAATTTGAAGATCAGACCAAAATAGCAAAACCGATAGCAAAAACAATAGCGCAACAAACAAGAGACAAACACGGTCGGTTGTTTTGATTGGGTTTGTAGAAGATGGCGTAAGGTAGTGGTGATGGTGGTAGTCGAAGGGTTGGTTGGTTGGTCGGTAGTTGCCACGCGGTTTGAGATCAAGGAGGTAGTTGGCGGTTGGTGGTTGGTGGTAGAGTGGTGATGGTAGTAGTTGAGGTTCAGAAGAGCACATGGAGCAGATTCGTTTGAGAGAGAGAGAGAGAGATTGGAGGATAAAAAAATAAAAAGAAAAAATAGAAAGAAAAAGAGAAAAAAACAATACGATCAAAAATTTGTCACTTTTCGTCGAATCATAATGCTAATATGTAGGAGACACGCTGTTTGGTATCTTCTCCTGACGCAGTGACGGGGAAGAGGCAGTAAAATGGTTATAGGCGTAGAGCTTAACAGTAGAGCACTAATAACGTGGGTTTAGCAGCGTGTTATATTTTTCAAAAGCAACGCAAACGAGTTTCACTTCTGAGCTATCGTTAAAATTAATATTAAAAAATGCACAAACCAAACTTTTTAACTGTATGTAGTACTCACTCGGGGAGGTAAAACATTAAGTTGAAAATGAAAAATTTAAATCCAGAAACAGAAAAGCTATACATATCTAGAGCTGTTTCAGGGTGATGATTGTTGAAATTTTCACATCGCATATGGTTTACAAAATTTCTAACAAACATCAAGTTCACTCATTGATCGATAATACAATGTGATTGCAACGTATCATAAAAGAGTCGTACTTAAAATCTACTGTATTCGAAGGTAATGACAATGCACTTTCAAAACACAAAATTATCTAAGAAGATAAAATGAGAATTAAGAAGGGGGCGATTAAAACAGGATTGGAAAAGATGGTAAGCGAAAAGCAAAGCTTTTAACTTTATTTTATCGATGTTTTTATTTACTGAAACATACTAAGCGAAAGATTAGCGAGTGATAATTCACAATAAGAAGTAAGCTAGTGCAGTAAATGGATTAAAGTTTGTATTGCACAATAAACATTCTTTCCATACAAAAAAAAACTTCAACTCATTCATCGTGCATTCATCGACTGCAGAGATCTTTAAATATTCCCAAGTTAGCAATCGTATAAATGCAAAGGTTTTGTTTGCTACTGTCAGGAAGTAGCGTAAAAAATATTGCACTGCAAGTTTTTCCGTAGTGAAAATAATGATTAACATTAAAAAAAAAAACAAAAACAAAAACAATAAAGAAAACTTAACCACACACTTGCAAAAGGCTACAGTGAATATATACAAACATGTAATAAGAGCATTGTGGAATCTATAAAAAATAGAGATATTCTCTAAATATACACACAGATATGTACAAATGAAGCAGATAGAAGAAATGGAATAAAATTGTAGTAAACAAGCACAAATATACACGCAGACACAGCACATCCGTAGAGCATGGATATAAATAGCTATTATAGACATTGAATTTTAACTGTTTCAATACAACTTGTACTTTTACATTCCCATTCGCATTCATTCCTGTTGATTAGAAGTGCTACCAGAATACACATTTACTGATAAGAAGAAAGATTTCATTAGAAAGTAACATTCTTCGAGAAGGAAAAAGAAAAACAAAAGCCAATCAAAGACAAAAGACAATTATAAAGTAGTAAAAAGGAGCGTTATAAACGTAACATTGCCAATTCTAAGAAGAGAAAAGAAATCCAAAAGATAGCCATAGTTTAGCAGTAAAAGAAGGCGCACTTGGGCGGTGTGTCCTCCCACTACGGAAGCATAAAGAGCACTGCCAAAACCGATGGAACTCGGGGTGTTAAAGGAAGAGCGGAACTATCAGAGCAATAAAAAATCACAATCACAAACAAACACGTAACAAACAACAGGAGAATGATGTTAGATTACCTATGTAGCTGGTGACCAACGTGCGAAATTTTCTATGATTGCCCTTGATCTCGGGCAAATCCACTGGTGTGTATAGTTTGCGTTAATTGAATTGAAGGTTGATTTGTTGGTAAGATATTATGGTTTGTAGGTTTTGGATTGTTGTTGTTTTGTACAAATAATTTTGACACAATCAGTTTTAGCAATTTGCGTTTGATTTTACACGCCGTAAGTAGGTATTTTGTGTCAGTTTTTTCGGAGATTGTTTGTATTTGGTTGGGATAAATTTAGCGCGATGAGCGAAATTTTTGTTTTTGCAATACACAATAATATATGTAAGAAAAGAAAGGAAGAGATAAGAGAACAAGAAGCAAGAAGAAAAATATAGGTCAGAGATTTGATACACATTATTGGCACCGGAATATAGGCAATATCGGAACAAACGCAATTGACTTTTCTTTTACCTAACCATTTGTGTGCAAGTTACATGTTTCCTAACCGATGTGAGTGTTTTTGTGTATTTTTTTTTAGTTTCGTTAGTAGAGATGCTATTCCGCGCTCCATATAACATATAGTAACACGTCTGCATAAGTAGACCACAACCAAAAAACCCTAAATAGAGCTTATCATAAAAAACGACACAATTACGCTACCTTTCATGGATTGGTGCAGTATTTAAATTAAAGACAGACAGAATATTATTCTTTCGTTCTAAATATTACATGAATGAATTACGTATACGAGACACGTTAACACGCAAAAGACACGATAAACATTGACCAAGAAGGTAAAAAGGAGCGTTAGCATTGTACAAGCTAGTTTCTGACAATGATTTCGCAGTCTGTAGAACGAACGAAGGCGAGTTCTGCCAATGGATGTATTTATTTTACATTCCTTACTGCACAGCCGCTACTAGGCATAGGTTTTCAAAATTAGAAAGACACTCAAAGAACAAAGAAAACTATTAGGGCGTGATGTAGTTTTGGTTGCTGCCTTTTTTTTAAATAGAGGAATAAAGTTTAGTGTAGTAGTAAAAGAGAGGTTTCGTTCCTGACCGGATCGAAATATGCTACAACATTAACGAGTAATAATCATATTAGCGTATTATCAGGCGCATGGAATGTTTGTGAATTTGTTGTTCTTATTTTTTGTGTTGTTTTCATTTTGAATTTGAACCGTAAAATACAAGGAGCACATCAATTTCCTGTTCTCTGATTGAAGTATTGCCTTACAATGATCTCGATTTGTTTTAGCACCCTAAGAAAAACTCTGTGTACACAGTCGTATTGCCTTACGAGGTAACTGATCGGTTAAGATGGGGCTACTTACGTGAGGGAATTTTCTTAAACACTGTTTTGGCCATAAAGTCCTGAAAGCGTTGTGCATAGAAGGAAGGCCGGTGCACCGATACGGTATCCTAAAATGAAACCCAAATATAAATACATTTAGTCACAATTATTGTACTAGTGTCTAAAAAATGTAATACTTACACCATCGTGGATAATACTTTTCCACGTGTGCTCTAGCTTTTTCCTTAACCTATACGACTGCAAAATATCGATGATACCGATGAACAGTAGCAACCGTTCGCCCTTCTCACTTCGCGCAGGAATTCCACCGGGACTATGCAAACGCAAAAGGCGAAAGAGAAAACGAGTCACAGTTAATCATCGGATGACTGAATGAAATGACGTAGTACCAGCAGAAGAATACTTACGGGACATCGTCCTCTTCATCGATCGGTTCACTTTCAGCCTGAATACTTTCCATTGCTGTCGAATGCGCAACAAGCCTTTGCCGGTTGATGGACCTAGACGAGGGAGGGCACGGGGAATGATGAATGTAAAATATTGAATTAGAAATCAACAGAAACAACATGATAAACGTATCGTGCCGCTTTGCGGCATTTTATTACGTATAACGCGGCTGAAATACAACAATGAATAACAACTAATAACTTGTCTACACTTCCGGCTGTTTGATACAGCTTTAAAACATTGTTGTCATCTGCGATATTCAGAGCTCGTCGTGTGAAATAATGCAACGCGTACATCAGTACATGAAGCAATGCGCTGCTAGTATGAATGTCACCGAAGCAGATAACGCATATTAATCCGAACTCCGAGAGTGAGCAAATGTAGAGTAATAAATTAACTAATGAATATTTTCCAACCCCATCTGTAACGAGCCTATGGTAACATCTAACATATCCGCTCCATGTTGCTCCAATGCTTCGACTTGATTCAAACGATACAATTCCGTCGGCATTTGGAAATAGGTGTGTAACTAAACGCTACAAACTTTTAACACTGCACACATTTAGACGGGTCATCATACCTAATCAGCATCTTTCCGTAGGTTGTGTGCCTGTATGCACCGGTATAAAAATATCCATTACACCGTCAGGAGGAAGATGGAAATTGGGAGAAGAATGAAAACGAAGAAACAGGGTGCACCCGATCAGTAAGTTTCTGTACGTTAATGGCTAATGTTTTTTCGTTACAACTCTATCCGGTCATTGTGATACAAAACACACGTCCTCCCTTCCTTGATTCGTGCTACATCTAACAGCAAAAGTTTGAATTTAAAACAGCTAGAATAACAATCGCGCTATGGAGGGTATAAACAAGAGAATGAATCGGCAAATAAAATGGAAAGAAAACTGTATTTTTTCTTTACATCGTTCAATTTAATGCTTTGTGGTGCCGGGTAAGAACAGAAAGGGAACCATTCCCATTGGACTGCGTAGAAACGAACTTAAGGGCAAACAAACACAAATGCAGAACACGGGATTGGAAGGACACGAGCTGTTACGTTCATAAATAAACGATAAGGAAGATACATTACACTGACGGTCCTTGTCATTATACAACAAAAAAAGGAAAAGAATTCCGGGAAAAAGAAACAAAAGCCAAACAGGCGACGGAAATGGAAATGGCACAAAGGGACTTATTAGATGCGAATGCAAATAGATCCTGGGAACTCAAGACATCAAGTGCAGATGGTTGTTTGGTTGGGTAGTTGTGAGTGTTGTATATGCAACTGAGTGTTCAGCTAGATTTCCGATCGATTACTTTTGCATTTTGATAAGGAGCGTATTTCCACCAGCCCTTGAAGGTCAAGGTTTAGCATAATATTATTGCAGTACCCGTTGAATTACATTACCCCGACGCGGTTGTCTGAGTCATTTTTTAAATGGCACAACTCCTTTCCGTTCATGTAAATCTATTTCGTGTGGTACTCTAGCTTTTGTAGCTTGTAGTTGCTCATTAGCGATTTGTGAGGACATAAAATTGCATTTAAAAATTTAATTCCATTGATTACGCCTTGACCTGATGTTTTCTGCAAAGCAGCAAGTAAATTTTTGTTGAGAGCTTACGATTACACATAAATCGTACCATTAGTTACAGCAATTCCGGTGTATTGTGTTATCCCTGTATTGTGTCCCTTTTGGAAGTGTAGGTGCAATACGATCTACTATTCTAGACATTTACCATAAATATATCCTTTGCATTGCTAAATCATAGATTACAATTAACCGAAGTTTCTATACATTGCTGAGATATAAAAAGGCGTTTTTAATCAATGTTTCGTATTCGTAATGTATGGGGCGATCAAAACTCTAAAACAAAATGAATTTGACTTACGTACAAAAACGGATGTACTACAACTAAACATTCAATCCGTCATAATAGAATACCCCATGGTATCTGCAATACGAAACTATTGATAAAATGCCGTACAGTCTTAAGTTCCGCACAAAATTATCCCAATTTGATCGTTTAACTCATGCTAATATTGGTTGTGGTAGTGCAACTTATTATATAACATAACATACAATCTAGATCTGCTAGCAATAAAGCTTACTAGCATAATGGGCACATATTAACAGAAATATAAAAATGAAATCAGAATAGCCATCTAAAAGCGTAACCATTCTAACTGAGTTGCTGTCGAATGATGGATCTTTTACAATCATCATCACCGACCAGCAAACTGTTACCATGACGAATTACCGATGAATTTGTATTTACAAAAAACTTTTTCAAAAGCAGTGCAAAAAACCGACAAAAAATAACAGCCAATTTAGCTCGAGCAGCAGCAGCAACAACAAAACCATAAAAAAGCAAAACGCGTAGTAACTCTTGCAAATCAACGATACACCATCGAGTGTGATTTCAGCTGCCTTTTCTCAAGCGAATGCATGCACGACACACCGCGTTCGGTAAACGCTAGGGCGGGAATGTTACTTCATCTTACCTGCTCCTGTTCAGTGCTGTAGTTCGCTGTTCTTCCCGCTCCTGCACCATGTACTGATCCGCTTCCGGCGCGTCCTCATAGTCCGATTCACCTTCGGATCGTGCCTTTGCTGCCGCCTCCTGCTTCTCCTTTACCGCCAGATCGAGATTGTGAATACCGACCAGTAGCGAGTAGTCCATGATTTTGAACGACTCAAGCACCCGGCAGTCCCGTTGGATCGTTTTGATGAGCGCGCTGTACGTTTCCGCCTCGAGGAACAGCCCGTTTGGATGGTGCTCCATGAAGTCAAGGTCCTTGTACGTGGGTGACGATTTCGACCGTTCCGCTTTGTTGGCCTGAAGGAAAAGTGGAAAGTGAAACAAGAGGGGAACATGAGTTCAGATTCAGTGAGTGCATACTGTGCTTCCAACCGGAATTAGTAGTCGAAATCCTTCGTACCTTTCGCTTGTACGTCGAACCTTTGAGATCGTATTTAAGGTGCATCTTCACGTAAGAAGGTAGCAAGTTGTTCATAGCCACTAATCGAACGTTTTTACTATTACACTGGTAGCAGTACAGACCGAAAAACTTCGGCAAAAGCGTGCGCGGATTTTGATTTAGATTCATATAGTACCTGCAACGATAGACACAGGAGAGAACAAAAAACCATTAAAAGAACCGCAATAATCCAGTGTCGTGCTGAATGGTTCCCTACCCTGGTAACAATTTCTGCAAAAACTCTCCCTCTTTGTGTTGCACGGTTTTGATGATAAACTCATCGTCATCCGTCAGATAGAAGATGGAACCGGATGCACCGGGATTCGAGAGTTCCCGTAACGGGGCTGAACACATGGACATCTGAAAACGAAAATGAAAGCCAGCTCATTTAGTTGCCATTCTGTGCAATCGCAAACAACAAGGACATACTCACCATAAAGTCGTCCGGCTGAATGCCGAACAGGTCTCGAAAGTACCGAAACGCTATCGGGGCGTAGATTTTAAACTTAAACTCGCTGTAGTGGTGCGCGGGTGTCATGCTGGAGCCCTCCGGTGGAAAGGATATCGTTTCCAGCTCCCAGAAGTCCATCATCAGCAGATCGCGCCGGGGTTTCGATGCCAAGCTGCCGACCGTGTGCTGGATGCCGAGCTGTATCGAGCCCATGATCGTGGTGGTTTGGATTTTCTTGTACGTAATTTCGCCCCCCTCGCCAACCCGCCGATGACCGATTTTGCGCTCCTTGTCCGACTTTGGCCGGTGCGGCCGGGGAGCCAGTGACTGTTCGCCGGACATCTGTGTGAAGCAGGAAAAAAAATACAAAGAGAATAATATAAGTATAACCAATAAAGACAACAATTTTAATGCACGCATTACAATAGAAATGGATTTTGAAGCGATTTTAAAGACATTTTTACATTAAACACCCTCTTAAGACGAAAATAAAGCATTCGAACATTAGCAAAACGAACATGTGCCACCACATGCCACAAATGCAAGTGAGTGGCGACAGCTGACGTGAACCAAAATGTCCTTCAAGGATATCGACTAGAGACTGTGTGTAAAGAGCGACCTAAAATTCGCCGAGTAGTAGAGAACAGCAGCGGAGGAAAACCCTCGGCAATCAGTGAAGCCAAGCCAAATGGCGCAAACGAGACAACAATCTCAGCCATTTAACTTTTCCTCCATCCTCTGGCACCATTTTCCACAGCGGTTACGCAGGCAAATGAAACAACTGGATAGTAAGAAAGAGGAAGAAAAAAATGAGTACTGCACAAGACGCAACCGTTTTATCTTAGGAGCATCTCGTTTCGACACAACCTAACGCTTCTCTACTTCAAGGACAACGGTAGGACAACGGTTGTCGTTTAATGATGCTGGAAAGCTGGCGGCACTGGTGTGAGCTAGAGTGCTCCTCTAGCAATAGTAATGCAATTATTTGGGTCGTCCTTTCGGATTCGTGCCGCTGCACAACGAAGTCGGTGACAATTTAAACGCTAGCACGCAGCGAACGTTTTAGAAACATTTTTCCAATTTACAAACGAAATAAAATTTAAATTGCAGAGAGAAAATTGCGCAATCATGTTGTTGTGCCATTTGAGAACTGAATTTTGATTTGTTCTGTAAGTCGAATCTGGTTCACAATCTTTTTTGTGTCTAGAGAATCTTTAAAGATCAGTAAATATAGGAACCTTTTTTAACTTTCTATCCTGCTTTTGGATCTTATTCTTATTGAACCGAATTGAAGAATCGTAAACACTTTAATTAATACGTTCTATCACTTTTTTACATTTATTCGTCCAAGCCCTTTGTCTGCTTTCCACAAACGTTCTCTCGCTTTGCCAATCAATCCCATCATGACTACGGCGACGGTGGTGACGACGAGATGTTGTGATAAAGTTGGCTTCCATTCGCTTTATCGAAATGCAGATTACGTTAATTGAACTCCATCGAGCAATACAGCCCCGTCAGAGACGTGCGATGGAGGCTGGGACCCGCAGAAAAACGACTTGCAGCGGGCCACCAGCCGGCAAACAATTGTGCGTTATGAATAGGCAATTTATGCTGCAACTCTAAACGCTGCTACTAACAACATAGCAACACTGCTTCGGTGGCGATGCTATTTAAGAAAACTGGAAGCTACGCTCTATCTGGGATCGGCAATCGCATGCTAACTAGGCGGTGTAGGCGCGGGCGCGCGCGCGTGTGAGTAGCAAAAATTAAACCTTAAAATCAGCTGATGAATAATGCAACGGAAGTGAGCTGGCATTGCCGAGTGCGCGTGGCACGTGCACACGAGACTCGTCCCAACATTGTATGCACCCGTTTGATGTTCACGGCGAGCACACATAATGCGCCATTTACGAAAACGTATGGAAGCGAGGCATCGTCTTAAGGGTACTTTGAAAAGATTAATTATTCACAACAATTGCAGCCAGTAAATAGCACTAGTTTAATTAAATAGGCCAGCAGGTTAGTTGGGTACACGAATTTTGCAATTATTAATGCTTGACGCTTGCACGATGCATACCTTCCAATTAGTAAACTCTCGGCAATGTTATTTTATCGATAGTGCGAACGAGTACCCCCCTTGTCGTTCAGAAATCAGTTGTTAAAACACGTCCAACTCCGGTATGACAGTGTGGCATAATAATAGTTGGCTAACAGCCCATCATCCTATTCGATCGAGCCTACTCTGCTAATTTCACAGGCCCCAGTCCCGCCCAGGGGAACCGTGCGCTCGCAAACAGCAAAGTAAACGATTTTATGTCGAATTCAGTGCTGTCCATTGGTGGTCAGCACCACAATAAGCCCATGAAGACCGACCAACCGAGCGACCCGATGGCACAGGACACAACACTGTACCAGCAGTAGTGGTAGAGGGATAGAGACCTGGCAGCAAATAGAACTAGCCAGTACCATAATCGATTCAACAACTCCCACTTCCACATTGCACACGAACAAGAATCAACAGGACCAAAGTGGAAACCAGAGTAGAAAGCTTTTCCCTGTACGGTTCGGCACCGACTAGCAGCAGCAGCAGCAGCAGGAGCATGGTTTTGTGGGTGGTTGTTATGTATGCAAACTGATTTCACCCACAAAAAACCGGGATCGGCAGCAGTTTGGTTCGTCTGGCAGGAGAGAGGGAGGAGGCTTCGGAAAAAATAAACCCTACCCAGAGCCCTACATAAATATTGCATGACTACCACCAACACCACCACCACACGTTCGAGGACTAGTATCGAGTGTGGTCCGGCTTTAGCACAAATGAAATTCGCCATCATCTGGCATTTCTGCTATGTTCCCGCTGTTCAAAATAGCACAAACCAACAAGTGGTTTACAATGGGGCACTCTGTCCACAGCAAGTGCAGCTAGATGCATCCACCATCAAAACGCATGGACCGAGCTCTTGTGCGGATGGTAGATAAATTATTGCATCCAAAGCTCATTGTCATCGTACGAGCGTGTCCTTCGAGATTAAATTGGAAAACTCATTTTAGGTAATTCCTAGTGCACTTCAATGAAATGATCATTATTGGTTTCACCTATTCTTTCACGAGTCCTGCCGTTCTTCGCAATTCAAATTTAGCACATAAATAAAACCAGTCCTTTAAGTGTTTCCTTAACTAATTTCATTACAACTTTATGCACCGCACGTTTAAGCCCTACCGGCATCTTTATTTTTCACCATGAATTGCCCGCCCCATCTCAATGGGTGCCGCAACGATTTCGCCATCGATAAACCCACGCGAACCCGACCCAACTGGCGCAAAGATGTACTAGCAGCCACCTACCATCATCACCATCATCACCATCAACATCTACCCAAATACGTCGCCCAAGGGGAACCCCGACTGGTACGTATGAAAGCAAGCAAAAATCAATCCACTGTAAACATCCTTCAATGCCAATCGACTACAAACGCCCGTTCCCTAACTCTGATCCATTTATGCGCTGGGCGTACCTACCCCCAGGTATGTTCTTCGCTATGCGTCGAAA
>KB671953.1:945535-1014296 GCA_000349105.1 Anopheles epiroticus | reverse complement strand
ATTGATACATTATTTTCCTTAAATAATCCTCGTTTTATGGATGTTCAGTCTGCTGATAATTATTCAAAAACTATGCCAAGATCCATGATTTTTAGGTACAAAGCGTACATAAAAATCAAATTTGCGTAATAACGCATGGCTGCTTGCTTTGCATAATTGCATAGCTGCCAAACAACTATAGAGTATGAATTCACTAGATTCCTTCCGTACCGTAACGTATCGAAACTGGTTCCGTTCCGAAAAAGTGAAACTTTCCCATCACTAGCCCAAAGGGCGAGATTTTGCGAAGGAAGTTAAATGCACGTTTGACCAAATATTGGACCAAAGATGATTGGAACTCGGCAACCCACACGGTGCGCGTGGTAGTCGATTAGTTAAGGAGGCGGATGGGGGCACAAACATCGGAAAAAGATTAGTTAATAGATAAGTTCCGAAAACACGAAGCAGATGCCACAACACGGGGGGAAAGGAGTGTGAGCGAAGATGGTCTGATAATAATCTTTAACAACCTTTTTGCGCGTGTGGGCAGGATTCTTCAAAGGAAGAATGTGAGGGATTTAAATTTCAGGCTAATTTTAAAAACATTTTTGGGAAATTTTTCAGTTAGTCATTCAGACATTTACCGAACGATTTATTCGAACAGTTTCAAATGTACAGTACAAGTGGCTTATTAATTCCACAAAATTTACATTATTGATACAGGGAACACGCGCTCGTTCACGCTTGGCTCTACTACTGATTGTTAACAGTCAACAAATCAGATCGGATTGTCGTAGAACGTTTTACAATCATTCTCAGTGTTTACCATTCACCTGGCAGATGGTTGAGTTATTTATTGGAAAGGCGCGCGTTCCGATCATGGTCACGTTTGCTGATGGGATAGTAATAGTAAAAGTCGTTGAACCGTGGCTTACCACAATCACAATTACAATTTCGACCAACAGCCTTGATACTTGCGCGCAAAGGTATGTAGTTAAGGTGCGTTTTGGGAATGTCGTGTAAAAAGTTACAATTTACATGTTACATGCATGATACACAATTACTGTGGAGAACATTTAGAAATAAAAAATTATCGCTGTTTCCATTTAACAAATAAATGTTTTTTTTTATCCAAAGTTTAAGGTTTTAATAAATAGATGAATGATTCTATGTCCATGATCGTAGTGCTGGCAAAACTATGTACGAAACAATTGTGAAGAAAAACATTTCTGACTTTGTTTTCCCTCCCTAATCGTAGCATCTGACCTCCATATTAGGATAGCTTTTTTCTGTACTATTAAAATTCATAAAAATTCCACTCCCCGGCAAAGCCAAGCTGTCACGTTTTTGCTTTAACCTTGCGTAACAAGCAATGTCACAACCGACTGGGGCTTTCCAACACTATCCTCTGGGTTAGTACAACAGCTCATGTACGATCCAAAACCGCGCCGGGTACACACACACGTGTAGTCACAGACAGCTTGCAGAGCCTTCATTCACATGCGCTCGCTCTTGGGTGTTTCTTCTTCACCACTTCGGTCAGCAAAAATGTTTCACCATAGCGCCCATTTATTAAGTGATGCATCACAAGACACCGGGCCACCGTAGGGATTAAATCGATAGTGCAAAAGAAGCATTACACAGGCTTCCTCTCGTTTGACCAACGTCCGCGAGGTTTGACACATTCGTGCACCAAAACTTATCCTCGCTAAACGCCGTTTAAGCTGTCGAGTGTACATAACACCGTCTCATCTCGCCATTCCAGTCACGAACCGCACACGCCACACACTGCCAAAAGCAAAGAAATAAAATCCCAAAAAAGGACACGCCGGACACCGATTTTGGTACAAAAATGTATTCGATCATGTATCACAGATTCCATAGGAAAGAAAAAAAAAAGTAGTACGGTTCGATATGGTACTGGCGGTGATTGTGGCGACGTTTGCACGTCACTCAGTTCATAGTGAATAAAATGGTAAATAAAATTGTAAACGCAATTGGAAACTGTAAAGATCATATAGCCGAGAGTTGACGAACGGGAGAAGTGAAAAAAGTTGCACACTCACTGCTTTTATTTGAATAAATATTTTACAACCATACCGACCGATCCGACCGGCAGGTCTTACTCGCACCCTCCTCACCCAACCACAACGCGATTATGTCCACAAAACGACGCTGTTGATGATAAATATTTTTGGATCACAAAATATGGCACCATCGGCGAAGCGATGATTGGGTTGGTGGTTGTTGCCAACTGGTGGAAACTCTGGCCACTCGGGTGGGGGGGAAGGTGGACTCACGTTGGGGTGACGATGATGGGTAACGATCGTTGCGTAGCATTTGTGATTATTATTATGAAAATAGATACCGTCCGCTGCACAATGGCTTTTGAAGTGAATGTTTATTATTTGTGCAACCCAATTATTCCAACATTGAAACAACACAAACATAAACAGAGCCTCTCCTAAATGGGTCTTAATGATTAAAGAACAACATTTGCAACGGTGGCAGGGTTTTAATTGTTTCAATGTTTATAAATCACAATCTCAAAGAGCTAGACACACATTTGTTCCGAACGTATGGCAAAACCTTCAAATGGAATTCACTGAAACACTGATTCCCACATTTGGAAAATGGTTCAATCAAACAAATATGCACTTAGTATTGGACAAAAAAGAGTTGAGAAATTAATCTAATTAACTCTTTACACTGAATGAGTGAGTTAGCTCTTACAGTTTCCTAAAGGTGACTCTTCTGGAGTCAAGCACTCTACCAAGATTTTCAAACAGAAGTACAATTTGAAAAATATGGGGGTTAAAATAGACTTTCTCTTAATATCCAATCCATCGAAAAAATTTATTCCAAGTCCAGATACTAATATGGCACTAGTGATTATGGTTCAATTACTATACCACTATTACTTCCTAAGTGGATTGGAAAAAAACAATTACGATTTAATGCCATAAAGAGTTGTTGCGGAATTAGTAGATCTCATTCCGTAAAACGTTGTTTCGAAGCAGAAGAATCAAATCCCCTAATATTTGGACTGAAAGAATTCAATTGGAATAAATCCCGCAAAGAATTGCAACGGATTCGAAAGGAACAGAGAGTAAAATTGAAACTTTATCCTTTGGTTGTTATACCTGCAAAATCTTCTAGGATTATAAAGTGTTTCTGTTAATCGATATTTCACCATTCTGTTCATCGAAATTTACGGAGTTAAAAAAATGGTATGCGATTCACCTCTTTGGAAAGAGTGAATGCTAGAGAGCCACTCTTTTTAAAGAGCCATAGGGCATATCACTATATACACTAGAACGAAGACCTGCCAAATTAACTGCTTGGCTTACTGTAACTTGATTGCTTACGGCAATCCGAGTGGGATTCTGACAACATCGTCAAGCTTTGTCAGACGTTTCCGTCAATGCTGCTCGAGAGCAGTATATGCTTTGCATTTTTTAAGATTGCTGATCATTGACGGTTTCTCATTTGGGCTAGCAATCTTCTACCGCCTTCGATCATTGGAATTTCCTCTCACCGGTTGCTGCTTGTGTGATTAGTCGTTGCAGTCAGCATTCATTAAAACTTTATCAACGCAATCCCAGGGGCTGTTTCGCACTTGCAAATAAATGCTCCCTCTCTTGCCACCTCGCTAATCGTAGAAACCCGCACGAGGAAATGAGTTATTTATCTTTACCAGTGGTTGATTACAATCTATACTCAACGAGATCGAGTGCAGTCTCCCATTGCACCCACAAACCGCACGATCTCTGTTCGTCTGCTATCGATGCATCGATTAAAGGGGTGCGCAAAAACTGGTAAATCGTCTGATGGACTGTGAGGAGTCCGCTAATTTCCTTGATGAAACATTGATCAATTATTTATGAATAATCCCACGGATTAGTGTGTCTCCCGCTCCTTACCACCTACTATTAGATGATTCTGATGTCTCGCATTTGCATTCTTCCAAACTCCGTAAAAAAGAGCCGAGTACCGTGTACGGCTAAATAGCACGAGATGTCGGACTGGCGTAGGTAGACATACCGTTATCAGGACAATGGAATGCATTCAGCACATGTCTACGACGGCGTGTGATAACAAACGAATCACGCGTCCACATAACTACACCTTACCCCAATGTAAGACGGTTCGGGTGGATGACTTTGAACACAGGTACGCCGTGATGGCATTCAAAAAACTTAGTTTGGACGTTCGTACGGGTAACGCGAGGTGGTTGGAAGCGTCATCGGAATGTAGGCGAATATTTTCGCTTGCCGTACTACACACCATCATCAATATATGACATACGTGCACAGGAGATGCATTCAAGCCGTATCCACATCGGAAAATGTTTTTGTTGGCACACGTTCGCTCCGCGTTCAATCGAACACGTTCGCCTCTGGGGGTACCGACGTCGTGGGAAGATTGAGCACAGTGTTCAGAAGAGCTACTACTGTTGCGGTTGCACAGCTACCGGGTCTAGGACACGCGATAGATACACGTACAGTGTAGATCTCATTGTTTGCTGTTAGAGCTTTCCCCCTTTTTTTTAAATTTTAACTCTCATTATCATCCTGTCTCCAGTCGGAAGATGTTTATCTGCCGATTCAGTTAGATACCCAGGCCCCGCTTCAAGAAATCCTTGGCGATCATTATTTTACAAAGCAAAAGAGCAAACAGTCGCTTGCACCACACTGTGGCCCTCGCCCTTTCTCCCCACAACACGGTTTCTCGATTGGACACCTTCAACTCGGGTCGCTACCGGTAAGGTTTCAGCGGAACGGCCGCACAAAACACACCACCGCATGACCATGGAGGTGATGATGACTGCCTTGGAGACGAGTGACAGACAAGCAGTTTGCAGTGTCGTGGACCGCCGGCGGACGGGCGGCATGTGCATAAACCATGCCAAGGTACACGGTGCTGATCCGTTTGTCGCGCGCGGCTGTGTACTTGCTGAGTTTGCCAGTGTGTCACCTTCCGCCCGGCATTGCCCAGGCTAGGCCACTCCGCCCCTCCACGATCATAGAAACTTTAAATGGACAACGTTTGTGTAATCGTGACCAAAGCCACGGCGCTGTGCTAGTGAGTGTGAATGCGGTTTTTGCAATAAAACTTGCGGGTGTGCTCGTTTGGAGATAGGAAAGGCTCTGCTGATATAGCGTCTAGGAGTTGTGACAGTTTCAAATATGTCTACTTAAAAACAACTTTTCAGCACCTCGTTTTAGAAAAAGAAAAATTGACTTAAATATACTGTTCTTGAAGAAGTATTTTCACTACTTCTGAACAGGATAACTATAGTATACTCACGAAATCAAGCGCCAACATCATCTCGGCAGCCAGATGCATTTTGCGCCTGAAACAGTAGCTACGTCTTTGAACTTCTTTATACACTTTTCATCAAACATCAGCCAACTCTACCGCTCTATTTCTAGCACCGCGTCCAAACGCCAAGCTACTGACGACCTCCAACGGGTGACTGAGGAACTGTCCCAATCGGAAGTACTCCCAAACTCGCAACCTTACACTTATATCGTGCATTATTGGCCTTGTTCAAACATAAACCACCAACTGGGTGGGCATGCATACTTGCCCGGCACTACTACCGTCAAAAACAGTTGGACAAAGCGATAGAGAGCGCGCGCGAATTCCACTCCCATCTGTTGCCGCGAGTCTTCATGCATAGGTGTTGGTCGATTAGGTCTGCCCAAAAAGCTAGATATCTCACACGTTTGTTACCCTTCTATCTCGGTTGATAAGCTGCTTAGTGTGACGTAGTAGTAATGTTGTTGGACCATCACGCAACGCTGATTCCATATCTTTTTCTCGTGCTTACAGCGTGTAGGCGTGTGTGTGTGTGACTCCCTCTCAGAAAATTTCTCAGGAGTGTCATGCGCTTATCACCCAGGTCCGAGTGTATACACCAGGTGGTGCTAATTATGATGTCAATTTTCGTAACAATTTGTGCACATACAGAAAGCGCCAGGAAACAACATTGCAAGTGACTGGAAAAGGAATGACTAACAAAATAACTCATCTAATTTTCCATAAAGATCTCAACGGGACATAGGTTAGGATAAATTATTAACTATTCGCTGGACAATACTTGAAACACTCTGAACATAGTCATGCAACATCCCACTCGCTATTAATAGTTTCCCCTCCGTGTATCATTGGAACATTGCCACCATTTAACGTATCCTTCACGATTTGATCGTCCGTTGTTTTAAAAATGGAAATGCTTTTCCTCCCCATCCGGAGAACAAAGGGAAAACCACCATCTGTCTCATTGGCTGTCAGCAGGGACGACGACACGTTCCCTGGAAGAAGCCGTTCGTTTCAAAGAGCGTACCCACCACCGTCAGATGTCCTTCGGGATGGAAATTTCATTTTCGTCCTTGTGTGCACAGCCTTCCCACCCACCCAGTGGGGCACACAATGAATTAAAAATAAATCTGTCAGATATGCACACACGAAACAGAATGTCCATCCTCGGGAGGGGGCATTGGACACAAAGTCCTACCATTCTTTCATGACATGACATGTGCTATACCGGAAGAACGTTCCGTTGTAAATAGCTATAACGTTTCAAAATATTTCTTAGAGAGCATAGAAGAATGTCTCTCTTGACATCTTGATGTACAGCAGCGTCAAATCAAATCGAATGATGATATGGGCAATCATTGGAGAAGAAGGGACGATAAATCTGGGATGTCTATCTACGTTCATATGAGTCATCAGTATTTGTTGTTCGTTAGCACACAGGTGTGATGAGATTGAAGATGAATTGTGAGTTTTCTGCATAATCGCTTACCGTGCACTGTAGCAAAAAAGATGAAACTGTCTAACCCGTATGACTCATCCGAACCAGCCTAAAAATGACTCTTAAAAGCAAACATAGTTTCACTCCTGTTTTCACCAACATGCAGTTAATCGTAAAAAGTCCCCATCACTTGTCGTTACTCAACCAACGAGATATCACGCATCTTATCATATTCCATGTCTTTTATTTTGCTTCTCTTCCGGAACATAAACACAGTGACAGTTCATTTTGCAGTCCGGTCCCGGGGATGCTGTGCTCCATTGTGTGACGTTTGGCTGGTCGGGCCGGAATAGGCGCAAGGGCACACCCAAAGCATCAACCACACGGCTGGCTGTTCCGACTGAAATAATGACCTTTCCGGCCAACTGCTTTGAAACGGCAGTATCATCAACCGGTAGCATCATCATCATTGACGCCGTTGTCGGGCGCCCTAGTGCTGCCCGTGGTCCATGTACCGGGATCTGGGTTTCCGGATCGATGGATGTCACGGGCACCGGAACAAAATCTTTGCTCTGTTGGCGTCAATCCCAAAATGCGGTTTTGGGTTTGCGCATGTTTTTCTTCTTGCAAATATTAGCCCCCAATCAACAGAGGGCAGTAGCAAAAAAGGGGATTCGTTTAAATAGACTAGATATTGTCTGTACGCCAAGGGGAAAAACAAACCCCTTGGAATAAATTTATTTTGTGGCAGGTTTGGGAATATGCATTGATTTAAAGGATATGAAATTTCTATAGTTTTTTGTATGCACTATTGATACAATAGACCCTATAAAGTTCTTCAGAATGCGGTAATATTATGCAGTAAAGTCCATCGGGCTTTACACAGAGTTTGCAATATTTTATTTTACTTTGATACAATTTAAAGCTATCTAAAACCTATTCTAAGCGGTACATAAGGAAATAAAAGGCTATAATAGCTAATGATAGCCGCCATTTCCGCCCCATAAATTGAAAATATTTATCGCAGCGCAACAGAGTCCCAAATGATTCATTAGTTTTGCTAATCCTACTCTTTTCCCGAGTGAAGGGAGGGACTGTGAATGCGAGCGGTTTGTGGTGTTGTTGTTGCTATGACATGACCACATTTATCATTACCACGGGTAAGGTGGTGGTAGGCGCGCTTGGGCAGATTTGACTGATGACATCAATTATTTGTTCATCTGGGCGATGGTTTCTGGGAATAGATGTCTAAGCGCTTTGTACAAATGTTCGGGTTCGGACATGCGTTGATAGCACGCAAACGCAAATTAATTTCATGAAAAAAATGATTTTAATTAAATTATTCGAGTGAGCGATAAAATACAATATAAAATAGCAGAGAGAGATGGAACTTTACTGTGAAAGAAGCGAAATAAAGTAACAACCTTCAATAACATTGATGAATTTAAAACTAAATCTGCATTACAGCCGACTCCCAATCGACTACTTAAAAGCTTAACATGAGAACACATCTTCAAAGACCCTGTCCCATCTTCAGAATGGGTCATAGTCCCCATGTCCAAATGAGTTACCTTGACGATAGCAACGTCCCAAAGATGGGGATGCAGAGAGTTTTTCCACCTCAAATCATCACGATTTAACCGACCGTTACGCCAGGCACCCTAGGTGAAATACTTCAAAAGGACATCGAACAGCAAGAGTCCCGTAGACTCTTGTTAAAATAAATGCACACTTGATAAGAGAGCAAAGCACATGAAATCATTTATGAGTTTAATTCCGCACCGTATCTGATGCATAGATTTATTATATAAAATCTGTACTCTCGTCCTATTCGGAGCCCTCTCAAGCGAGAAGGCGATTGAACTGGATGGTTTTATCGTTCTATCGTTAGTTCTTTATCCAATGACTATCAAGATTCCAACGCAAATAGTCTAGAACACCCGAAGTCATTGACTTTGGCGACGTAAAACAGCAACGAAACAGTATGAGAAAGCTTCGAGATTAAGAACGACGACTTGCAACCGCTTGACTGTGGTTGGTTGGCTCGGAAGTTGTGTGGAAGTCGAGAAACAGGCAGTACGAAACCGTTCCGAAGCGGAACCACAAGAATGGAACAGATTCTGACTGACAGCAGCTATCCGGAACAGAAACCGCGAAAAGCTACTACCGTTACAACTCCGGCGCACATACCACTCTTTGGAGCACCAACCAACTGTTCCATATAGTTCTGAGCGATGGAAGCCGCGAGGAAGAAGCTAAACGTAGTGCGGAAATAGCAATAATATTATTTTTCAACTTGCGCCGCAGTGTTTGGCCATAGCAGTGCATAATGAAGTTTTTTAAACGAAAAGGTACACCACCGGAATGCCTACTGACCCGTGAGCGTCAGCGTACGGGATTACAACGGCCACGTTTTAATTGGCTTAAGCGTTGCAAATTAATATAGCAACACATTGTGGAGAATTCCAGCGGGGCTTCAAGGCTTTTGCTATGCTCTCAATATTGCTCTGATATCGAATAAAAAACTAAAATGACTCCATTCTTTCGTGACCGTTTTGCCAACGACTAATGCCAATTGACGGAGTGTTACCGCCCGTATCGTATCGTTTTTCTTCTCGGATCAAATATATGCTACTCAGTTCAGGATAAAAAATATGCAGACGCGCAACACGGAACTGTCGTCTGTGATCTTTACGCTTGGGCCGCGGACAGTAGCACACGGCTGGCGTAACCAGACCAAAACGAATCATGCATGACAGATTCGACATATCGTATCCATATCTGTCCCGCGCAAGGCTAGAAGCTGCTGGAAGGAACCGTCTCGAAACGTAACGTTCACGTTGATAACCGCCCTACGGCTGATGTACGTTATTCAATCACCTCAATGGAAACCAAGTAACTGTGGCCCCCGTTTTTCACTGGCGGCACACACACACACAAACACTCTGTGGCCTCCTCGGTGATACGAGAGAACCATAGTGCCAGAGTGATAATCGAGCGGCTACGTAATAACCCTTCCGACGGCTCATCATTCGCTGTAGGTTATTGGGTGCTTTTTTGATAACGCAAATACAACAACAACAACATGCAATTAAAACGTGACAATCGTGCGTTTGAGAATGTATGGGTCAAATATAGTGGCATTAGGAGTTTCGTTGAGCGTCGTTGTAAGACGTGTTGATTAAATGTATAAACTCGGTGATGATTTGCGCTTTTTGGCGAGGCGATAACCCTTTGACCATATTGGCACCAAAAGAAGCTGTAAATGAATAACCGGTTAGTGCAGTACACACAGTCACTAACGATCATAGGTTCTTTACGATCAAATATTAGTACCAATATTCCAACTCAATTTAACGGCTCGAAATTATCGGTATTCTACTCATTAGTATTTCAATTACTCCAGAGAGCCATCTCCAAATGAATTTCGACACGTGTACCCAAGCTCAACGGTAAATCTTGGCAAAACGTGTAGCAAATTAAGCTGTTTAACCGATATGCCATCTGGTGGTGTAACACTAACGAATCGGATCTATACAGGGTAAGACATGGATCATTTCTCAAGCAGATCGTCGTCGTCGTCTCCCGGAAGCAAGGTTTTTAAAGCAACTGGTTTACGAAGGAAAACAATTAAGCTATGAAAACTATAGTATAGAGGCTTCTGGCGTGTTTTACACACCACCACCCCGCAAGCTTGATCAGAGTCGGAGTTGTTCAACTCTTATTTGGAACGTCTCCTAATACGCAGGAATAGCTATTAGTCACAAAGCATGGGGACCTAATAATTCTTTTGCCATAGTACACGTTTTTCATTCGCCACATTCCTTCGCATCCAGTAATCAAATTGCTGCCTGCGTTATCACTATACCGCGGCCCACCATCGTGGGCGTAAAGCAGCAACAACAGCGTACAATTTACACATACAAATAACACATCTCCCCGTGTGTATAGGGTTTATGGTTTGCAAAATCACTAACCCATTCAAACGGCCACCAACCCTTCCCGGTGGTGCTTGGTCACTTCGAAAGTCATCGGTTCGGCGGCACCAAAGATTGAGGGTACAGCACGCCACTGCAATCTGTTCCCTCCCTCTCCCCAATATGGCTCTTTATCAAAACTTGCTCGCAGTGGAATGTGCGCCTTTCTGATTAGGGAGCAGCTGTTTGCGCTGTCGTGCGTTCCCGGCGGAGGAACCGGCCACGGTACCACAGATTGCATGTTGCAAAGTTTCTAGGACATCTGAAGAGTGTGTGTGTGAGTGTGTGTGTGTGTGTGAAAGGCAATTTCTAGAACAAGAACCAACTTCAGCAATTTCGTTCCATTGCGCCTGGACTTGGAGCATGTTCAGAAACACAGACGAGATTATGTCATGTGATGAAAACCCAGCGCAGGTCCACAGCGTCAATGGTGAGACGCTGCTGCTGTCCCTTAACTTATGAAAAAGAATATTTTACGTTTTTTACAATCCGTATGAGGATCCTCGCATGCCACTTTTGCAACACCTAGCGGATGGGACAGACCAAAAGGGAGGGCAGAAGAGGACACGTAAACTACATATTGTCCTTGCAATACTGCCTCACTAAAACATCCCTGTCGGACACTTAAATTAATGCGAGCATAGCCGAAATGTTACCGAGACTGAAAACGAGCGGGCGAGACTGGGCCCCAAAAAATCTACGACCTTTTATGCGTTTTATTACCACCGACAAACCATCTCGCCGCGCACAGCAGTACACACCGGTCGCGGCAATTCGTCTACGGTTTACTTCTCCGGCCATGCCGCATCATTATCGCGCCCGCGGCACGGCTATCTTTTTTTATCGTGGTTTAGCTTTATGTGAACAATTTCCAGTTGTCGTCGTTTGTATGTCTTTTTTTACGGGGCAATTTTGGTAATCCATGGATACGCATGGACATCCAACTCGCTAGGATCAATTTTGCAGTTGCGAGAAGGAGGCGTTTTTATTCGCTCCCCAAAAAGTTGCTTGGAAAAACCCAACGCTTCAGAAATGAGTTATAATGAAATAATTTAAAACAACTTATTCGTCCTTTAAACGACCGGCTATGCGTTCAGGCTGTACGCACGCTCCAACCATGCCGTAAAGACAGCTTAAAACAAAATATAGTTACCAAAAAATCATTACACATCATATTACGACCACTCGACGTAAAACAAGGGATACAGCTTGGCCTGTTCTTCACTTCCTGCATAATTTAATCTCTCTCCATCAACTCAAAAATTCTACCCACTACTATACCAATCTGGCGGCATGGCAGTGGGACAATATTGCTCATTTTACAAATATTGTCCCCCACAAAACCGTATCCTTTTGCGCGGAAGGAAAAAAGGGGTTCACAATAAATCTTTCACAGTTCCTCTAACGGGGTGAGTGTAAACGGGGCGCGATGAGCAGTGAGCGGTGATCCTGATTTTATCTACCATATATAGTCCTTTGCTGTCCTTACTGCAAGTGCAAGTCTATGATGGCACACACTCTCGTAAAGCTTTGTTGTCCCCCTGAGCGCGGTAAGGACTCCCGCCGCGCACTTCATGTCCTTAAAACCGACAGCCCAATAACAAAAAAAAGGTACAAAAAACGGAAAAGCAAAGTTGTTGGTGTAGCACACCAAAGCACACAAGACGCAGCAAGGAGTTAGAGGAGCAAATATTTAACCACTTTCTGTGTGGGTCGCGCAAAGTGAGGTAAAAAAAGGCAGTGTTAAAAAATAAATTTCACTTCCAAGCGCAAAGCGAAGAAGGATCGTAAATTGAGCGGCGCAGCTAGTAAAACAAGTGTCTTTTTACGGGTCGTTTTTTGGGAGGTGTCTGTAAAAAGGTTTGCTTCGTCTGGTAATAATGTGCCGCGTGTGCCGTCTAAGAAAGAGTGCTCGGTGCGTAACAATACGCCCTTTACAGTAGCATCTTTTCTCTCGTTATTTGTGGTGAAATCGTACCATGGTAATAGGCGCGCTTCTCAAGCGATCCCACACATCAAACATAAAACACAACCCCTATACAACAAGGATGTATGGAATGCATTCGTAAAAGTGGAATTTCTTTTTCACTTCTTTTCTGTGTTCACCCTCGAGAGCGCGGAGAGGTTGAAACTGTTTGCACTAATGAGCAGAAAAGTGCACTTGTTCACTAAAGCTCTTCAAGAGGTCAAGACCCTTCAGACTGCTGCTGTACACACGACCGTAGGGATGTATGCAACACAAAAAGAAGGAAATTTCGAGCTCAAAGAGGGAGGACTGTAGAGAGAGAGATAGAGAGCGCCATAGGTTAGGTAAAAAGGCACTACATTTTAGATGCACTAAAAACCGGTTTAAATTAATAAAAATTAAACATTAGTAAGACACACAAAAGCACCTCAATAGCTGGGACAGTGCACGATTTTTTAGCTCGTAACGTATCCCGTTGTGTCACTGTCAGTCGCTCCCCGTTCCGTAAAGCGGCAACACATCCGTCGGTCGTGATCAATTAGAGGTGATGAAATCGTGCGCCCATTAAGCTATCAAATCAATTAATTTAGCATTCAAGCAGCGCGTCCCACACCTTCACGACACCAAAGCCAACCATCCGAGCCGAGGTGTGCGTTATTCTTCTCCAATTAAAGATGCGCTGAAGTGAAGAGTGTCACTTCACTCCAAGCAGCACAGGCAGCAGCAGCAGCAGCAACTAGCAATCTCGGAGGAGTGTCTTCGATATCACAAGTGCTATTTGTTTCGCAGCACTTTAACATGATTGTGATAATTTCATCAGCTTAAACTTTTCCTCCTTGACTCTTTTTTTTTAAGTGTCTTTATCGCCTTGATGCCGCCCGCAGTAGCAAGAGGTTTCCCACCCTGGAAGGAGGAAAACTATTGTGCGCTATTTCCACATCTTATTCCCAGCGCACAGACCCACTCGTTGTACAGTACAAATCGGTGCAGCAGTTAAGTGAAATACTGCACACAACACATTGCGCACGAGCGCACCAGTTCCTTCACAGACGATGGGAAAACGATATCAATGTCTATGGCTTTGGAATTGAGTTATAAGTTTTGTAAAACATGCTCCACAATCTCGCTCCCACAGCATCAGCATTCTTTAGAATTGTGTAGAATTGTGAAGCAATTCAGTTGCGGGGACCTGAGACCGGAACGCGCAAGATATCCAGTTCGCTCTGTCCAGAGAACGGGAGAACAATTCCCCCGCCAAAAACATCTGACATTGCCTATCTGATCAAAGGTCGACCTAACACGCGCGCTTGAATACACTAATAGACCGCAGCGTTACTAACAAATTCATTGACTTCGTTCAGTCGGTGCCGTGGGGTGGTGGCCGTGTTTAGATAACAGAGTAATTGACCTGCCTCCACCCGTCGCCTTTGGAAGCTTGAGCGTGCATCATGGTACACAATCAACCATTTATAAGACACAAAACAGTAATAGATTCCTCATAAAGCATAACACTGGTGGGCAAACCTTACAGTTAAATAATGTTGATCTGTTCGCTATGGTTTAAGCGTACCTTATCGTACGGTTTTTTTTGATGTGGCGTTTTGCTCCCACAAACTAAACACAAACCAGTGGCAATTCTAGATTGCTTCAAGCTTACCTTCATAGCCGTTCTGGGCCAGCAAGTGTCCGGCATATCCCCGCACGGGCAAGAAAAGTTGACGCGGGTGTGCAACTGGTAGGTACATCGACCTGGTGTCGACCACTCGTCTATGCTCCCACACCCCATTGTTCACGCTAACTGGTCACATAGCATTCCATAAATAGCTCTAAACGCAATCCACCACACTGCGACCCCTCGCACCATAACACACCGAAGCGAGCATCGTCGTTTCGGTGCCGGTGCCTCTGGCGGCAGGTTCAAAAGTCCACCGAAAGGCGCATAAAACACCGGTGTTTGGAAGATTTCGCTAGCCGGTAGTTAGTTCGACGGGTTTGCGCTTCGCGCGGTCCGCCAAGCTGATGGGAATGTGATAGTAAAGCGCGTGGCTTGTGTCCATGACATGACCCGTCATCGCCGAACAAAACACACGCGACACATGAAAACCGCTAAAGCAGGCATGATGAAAAGAGCAGGGGCTCGGCCGAAAATGGAAGGCTTGCTGGCCCACTGGAAGTTGTACACCCGACGGAGGTAAACTGACGTTTGTTAGGGGTCATGTTTTTCGGCGAATGAGCAAACCTTACACATGGCACCCGCGCAACCATAAGGCGAACATGAAGCGGGACTGCTGGTAGAATACAAGAAGCACAAACAGAAAATATCTCATGGAAAACAGGGTCATTGTGCGTATTGCGCACTACACGGAAGCCATTCTTGTTTCATCTTGTAAAGAGCGAACCGGAGTCTTATCACTGCCCTGAGGGGGAAAATGAATAGTTTGTTAGCGAACTGTACACAAATCCTTGGGAGCAGTTACAATCTCCCCAAAGAATCAAAGTTTTTTCTTTCATTCGAATGGGTTTGCTTAAAACTGTAATTAGTTCCCAACAAATAGTTTTGCCAACAAGCCGGGAAAGGTCGGAAAAGGTCAATATCCTTCATCAGTAGTCAGTAGTGCTACTGCTGTTATGTGTATGTGCGTGTCTAAGGCATGATGGTAAACTGCCTGCAGGGAATTACTAAAAGCATGTTCCAATCTGTTTAATTATAGGCAATACACACTCACAAAATTAAACCGGACAAAGGTCTCCGGTGCCACGCTTTCAGCTCCTGTCTCCGGTGTGTATTTGTGTGAGTAAATATTGCAAAGGACATTTTATCTACTTGTCCAATATCGATCCGGATTGATCTTTCTTTTTAAACCACCTAATGATGTAAGAAACGGGAACGAGAATTGATCTTTTGGCAAACTGACACACATTCACCTTCTGACAATAGCTTCAAGATACTGATTCCTCAAAATTACTCATAAATTCCTTCTGACAATCGATAATCCAATACTAACCCCATGGTTACAGAAAAGAAACGATCCGAATGCTCTTTTATTAACGGTTCGTACAATATTTCATCTTGAACAAGTTAAATTTTATCTTCCCACGCGGAATACTGAACGAATGGCAAGGTTTCGGGTGATGGACTTTGAACCGTCCAACAACATCCTTGTGCCAAAAGGACACCACAGATCCATTAACCTTCTTCTCACACACCAACCATCGAACGGCTGCACAACAAATTGCTTCACAAATATTTAGTAGCACTAAATTATGCATCCGGCGTATAGCATCACCGTCAGCAGCAGCAGCTACTAACTAACCTGAAACCATAAACAACAATATCTACCTCTCTCCCTCCTCGTGTCGTGGCCTCACGAGGAAACAACTACGTGTAAATTGGCGCACCGCGCACCGGTCTTAATGGGCACAGCAAAACGAAATCGAAATCGTGCTCTCCCGTGATTTTATACATTTCTACCGCCAACCGACTCGACTCGACCTCAAAGGCCGCACAGCACCAATGGGGAAAAGCGAAAGTGTTGTGCGGAAGAGCAAAAATATATGGGTCAATCAATACGTTGTCCGACACTTTTCCTGGGACAGGGTTTGCTAGTACGTTCCTCCCTGAAAGCCTTTCTGGTGCAGGAGCATAGCAAGCGATCCATCGAGCTAAAAGGAAGTAAACTGTCTCAAGGAACCATGTTTGGCTTCACCCTCAATGCTTCCAACCTTCTTTTTAGTAGCTTTGTATCTTAATGCCTTACAATCGGGTTGGTTCACGTTCGTTTGCCCCGTGATCAACGGTAGCTGTACGCATGCAGAAAGGGGTGCTCGTTGGAGCACACGAACGCCAAACATAATTTTGCATATCGTATGCCCCAAAGGGTGTTTGTGTCGGAGTGGCCGCTCGCACTAGCGCCGTTGCGAGTGTGATTGCGAGGGAAAGGTTTTTAATTGTGCTGTGCATCAGTACTTATCGCTCTACGTAAAGCAAGTCAAACCTACCCCGTCAGCCATGATGAACTTTCCCGGTGTTTCTTTGATGAATTTTCCTACAAAAAAGGGAGAAGGGAGGGGTGGGAGAAAAGTAAAAATCAAATGTTAGTCAATACGATCAGAAGGAACCGCGCTAGTTCGCTTACCATATTCGTCTAGCTCCTGTTGCTGCTCTTTGCTGCTGCTGGTAAATTCGGAATTTTTCGTTGAGAGAGCCGACTCGACGTCGATCGTATCGATGGCGGCCGTATCTCCGGAAGCCATCGCCCCTGTCTTACAGCTGTGCCGCTCTTACTTGCCACACGACAAAAAGTAACCACCCGTTGTACAGTGACGGAGCTTCTGTGTACTTCGGATTTGCTAGCACACTCCACACCAGAAACGGGAAGCGGCACCTGACCGACCGATCTTCTCCTTATGATCCGGGAGCTCTTCTGTTTGCTATCTCTGTGTGCACTACACACACTCTAAGTAAAATACACGAAATGCACACTTGATTTGTAGTTTCACATTACGAAAATTGACGCGACTGTTGTATGCGTTGCTCCTAGTTACATACACCACATGGACTTTGATGGGTGTGTAAGGATCACGTGTCACAATTTTCACTATTTATTGCCCGACTTTCGGCCACTTGCACATTCTTCCCTTAGAAAACCACTAATGCCTAATTATCGCGACCGCCTAAAACTATATTTTAGTGTAATGCCTCATTTTATTCTACGCAACAAAGAATCACTGTACAACTACTACACACACTATAGTACCAAACACTCTGAAAATTGCAATTAAAAACATAAATTATCAATTTTCCATCGAACTGTTTGCTAAGGTTTAAGAATAAATCCAAGAAAAGAGACCGGGGGCTTAATCGAGTGCTTAAGCGCAAGGTCTTTTAAATATAAATTTTCTTCTACTTCCCCCGATAAGAACAAATCTATCTCCCATGGTAATAAAAAATGCCAATTTTCCTTGTGAAATTGTGAATTGATTTCCCTGCCAACAGCCCAGAGTATATTTTAAGCCACTCTGTCTATTTGTTACAGCCTACTTCGATCGTTGGAGACGCTTTTCCTACACGCTCCAGTGGATCTGCTTTTCCTCGCTGGTACCACGGCCAGAACGAATAGAGTGGGAAGGAAGGCTGAGGGGCAAACTTATCAGTGGCCGGCCCACAAACGCTTTCTCCCATCACACACACTGCCGGAAAAGCGAAAAATAACACCCACCGAACGTGAAGCGCTTTTAGTGTGATACACACGGTTGTTACGTTTGTATTTCGCTTTTCCGAAACCTTGTTGGTTTCTTATGCGAATTAGCAAGCAGTGTGTACAAGACTCATAGGGGAACATGGGGCACAATGGGCACCCTTCATGTAGGCCTAACCAACAGGTTTGAAATAAATGCTTGGGATCAAAATCTATTCGGTGAAATGTTTAATGAACTATATAACTTTGGTTCAGGTTCTATATTAGCCTATTCTTATTTTAACTCATGGTTGTACTTGTTGTATCATACATCTAAAAAAAGCTGGAAACTATAATTTTTATATTCTTAGTTTTTAAATATTTCACCGTCGTTTAGAGAACTTGTTGGTGTTTTTATTCATAGATAAACCATTAAAGCTCTTATTAAAGAGCAAATTAAATGTATTTGGTTATTAGTGTTTGTCTTAGATTAGAAAAACTGCAGACAAAACCCCTTAACGTGTGTATAGTTGCAGCTGTTCCCCTACAACCACGGTCACCTCCTACCAAATCTCCCTTTCCCGACAAAAACGGAATAGCGACCAGCCCAACTCATTGCATCGGTCCTCCACACCCTTCCTTCACGGGGTAAGAAACTCGCGTAAGGGAAATCAATAAGTTTTCCGCTCGATATTTTTCACCACCTTCACCTGCCGCTTGTGTTTGCACGGATATGTGTGTGTGCAAGTTACATGAAATGCGGCGACAAGAGGACGACGTGTGGAACACATATTCACACACATACATTCACACATACACTAAGATGGGTGGGTAAGCACAAACGCTGCGACAAGTGCACTTGCCAAACGGTGCGGCTTGGCCCAGTGGTCTTTTGGGCGTTATGAGACACACCTTAAGCGGGTTTTCCCACCAGTTTCGATCGGGAAGACACGCACATTAGGATTGGCTATGATTACGATATGATACGCTGCTGCAAATACACAACCGTGATTGCCTATCCATTCATCTCGCTAGCTCTAGTCCACCGGATTCCGATTGCCATTCACAAAACATCCAGAAGCCGATAGATGTGTGCGTCTGTGTGTGTGGAGATGACAGTGACGGGCAAGTTGCAAATTATGTTGGCCCCGATTCACTGTTGGGCGATGCTTCGACTCTTCCCCCAATGCTATCCTACCGAACCACACACATGCACACACGCGCACACACAGTTTTGGAATGAATCACGGCGGATTGCTGCAACCCATGGAAATCGAAATATCGTAGAAATGTGATAGCTGGTGACGAATTTGCCCTCGTTAGTGATTCGCGATTTTTTCCCTTTAATCATCCACCCAGTAGTTTTGCTCAGCAATGGTCGGGGTTTGTGGGGTTTCTAGTTTTCTCACGATGCACACGATACGGTGCTGGGAGGGATGGGATGTTATGTGCTTGACATTGTGCGGACAGGCGCACACACACATTCGGACGCACACAGCAGCTTCGTGCTATCTACATACACACACACACGCACATTTATTTCCATCTCCGTTCACACGCAGTGGAGAGGAAGCTTTCTACGGGCACTCAAACCCCGGACACGAAAACACTACACGCACGCACCGCTGCCGGAAGGAATCTGAAAAATTCGATCACGACGACCCAGCCCAGCCCTCTCGCGCACACACAAAACTGCAACTAATTCCCGGAATCAATTCACATCGGCCAGCGGGAGGCTGTCGTGTCAGAGGATCCCACTACGCGGACTGAATCACACTAAACGCGAGGGCATTCGAGGGCCCGGAACACTGCAACATGCGTAAAAAGACGGAAACACACACCTTCTATGGCTACACTGCTGCTGGGTTCTGCTGGGAGTACATGGTGAAAATTAGAACCCGACCGACGCGAAAGAAAAATCTCGTCCACCTTCCACCAGCGCGAATTGAAATTTGCTATCGAGTTTTTTTTCTTTCTCGTACGCTGGAACAAAGTGTATGCAGGCGAAGGTGAGCACGCTGCTTTGACAGACAGACTTTGGACCAAGGTTTGTAAATGACGGCTCGATGTATAACAGAATTGAAATCGGCAGATGACGATCGGGCTTGATTTTCGTTTTTGTTCACTCATTCTTGAACGCGCTTGAACAAATGGACAGTAGTTTTATATGTTGATTTCATTTGTAACGAAATCAATTGGTATGAAAAATTCAAACGATTTAAAAATACGATTATACTCATATGAATCTTGGCGTCCGGTGAATTGAAAGTAAATAAAACAGGAAGGTGTTTTGTGCAATGTTTAGTTACATTTAGGAAACTAGTGGTAATTTAAGCTTTTTTATCGACAAACTATTGCACTATCATATGAAAGCAACGCTATTCGCACATTCACATTGATAATTTTTTATACCAAAACATCACAATGGGAAATCGATCTCACTGTTCTGGCCAAAATGCGATGGTTTTATTTCAAATTTGTCAACCGTTGAATGGTTTGAATTGTTGCCGATAACGCGTGGACATGTGTGTAGAAAATCAGGATAGATGTAAAGGTTTACTGAACAGAGTTAGGCTTACCAGGCATTATCAGCCATACCATATGCATGAAAATGTTTCCATCATCGTAGAAATAAGATTCCCTTTTCACCTGTGCACCTTGCTGTTTCTTGCATGTACGTAACCTATAGCTTATTAGTGTTGGGCTCTCGGAACCGCACCCAAGGCTCAGAACCGCATTCGACCATTGTTGCTTCCGCTCCGATTCCGACAAAGTCAAACCTACGGTTCCATCTAGAACCGTTGTAAGCCGTCGGAGTCGTCTGGACCGTATTTACGTATCATTAACGATAACAACCACTTCGGAATTCTTATTAATTTTAGCTTAAATCGTTCCAGCGACTTAGGACGTCTCTGGACCGTTCCGAGCTTGTCGGATATCAGATACACCACGAGTAAGTAAATCAAAATCAATAAACTACACTGTTTTTAATCATAAGGCACTAAATTTATTATGCATATGTGTCCAACTTGGTGAACAAAAACAGAGCTAGACAACGCATTGTGAGATACAACCGCTTGCTTAGCCGGGTATTTTTTATGTTTTTGCTACATTCACGTCTAAAAAAATTACTATCAATTCTATGTTGGCCTGTGAGGGAGGAACTACTGGTATGGTACTGTAACTCTGGTTTTTCCTACTTTTTTCCTACTCTGACATTAATTTGAAACAGCGAATAGGAATGTGTGTTTACGCGGGTGTAACGGTGCAAATCATTGTATTTTTTTAAACTAACACTTGTGAACAACCGCGAACAGTTTCAAATTTTGGTGTTTTTGTTCTACTCTTTTTCAAAACAACCTCTTAAAACAGCTCTTGTTTTATATTATTACCTATACACGCACCCATCATACTGCTCACCTTTTGAGTGTAACTTTTCTTTTGCAACCGAATTCAGCCTAATGTAACCATAAGAACGATGCTTCATAAGATAGTTAGAATACGCTGTGCAGTTGCACAGTTGCAGCAGAGTGCATTTGTTTTGTTGTGCCTAAACGCAGCGAAAAACCACGTGGCTTCTGCGTGTATACGCAAGTGGTATGGACATTACTATACCGGAGAAACGAGAGGAAAGCACGCGCCCGTACAGGTTTTTAGACACTATAGAAAAGCTATGCATCATCAACATCGAAAATATACCTACATAGGGTTCTAAAATCACATTTGAACAATATTGTTTGTTGTTTTCTCTTTTTTTTTCTTGCGCATCTCTATCTTCACCTGAAGAGAATTGCAATTAATTTTACACAAACCTACACTTCCTCTTTCTCGTTCCACGCTATCATGTATCGTACAATATCAATCTTGTTTAAATATTTGTTCGTTCGTAAATGGCCTTGCCTTGCTATGGGGAAGTCTACGGGAAATCCTAAATAGATGAGCAGATAACCGTCTCCAGGCCTTGCGTAGGCCTGGCGATGGCGTCGCCGCACCGTTTTGATGGTTTGGTTTCGAACCAACCAAAGATGGCAGACTAAGATTTACAGCTATCTATGCTACACGGTGTAACTACAATAATATTAATCAAAACGTCCACCCCTCCTCAAACCGAAAGCACCAGTTATCCAGTTTCGTGTTCACGTACCGTAGCGAGCCGTTTTCCACGTCGTCATTTCTGCTGATGTGGGTGATGATGATGATGGGAGTGAGGTTGGTGATGATGGTTTTGACGACGCTTCAGCAACGTTAGGCTTGCGTTAGGATCGCTCAAGGAGTACGTTTCCGGTTCAAAGACGGGCGGATACTCCATGTTCGGGTAGTCTGGTGAGCTTCGTGGAACCGGTGAAAAGTTTGGACCGAAGCTTGGTACTAGTACAGGAGTCGTCGGGCTGGCTGTAATGGCGACGGGTTGCCCAAGAGACCCGGTTGGTGTGGTCACGTTGCTCGACGATGCACAAACATCCGTTGATTGCTGAACTGCTGGCGCCTGAAATAATTAAAAATGTTATTACATTTATTCGGTTGGACTTCCAAAACTCCAAATGAAACGCACCTTTGTGTATGATATCGGTGAGAACACCTCATGATCAATCACTGTCGGCTGGCTATCACTGCCATGGTGGTGATGATTCTTGCCAAAAATGGCACGATGTAAGCCAGGCGATCCGAGCAACTTCTTTTCCTTTGCCGTTTTTGTCGAACCGAAGCTAAGCTTCGTAAAGTAGGATGTAGCGCCATTGCTACCGCCTCCGCTAGCACTACCACCATTTCCGGTTCCATTGCCACCAACGCCACGCTCTGGCGCCGAGTTTTTGCGCATATTTTGCAGCTTGCTGGAATTTTCCTTAAAATCCGATGAGCTGTTGCACGTGTTGGATTTTTTAATGCCTCCTATAAACGCACCAGCACCAGAATTACTGCTCGCCCCAGCACCACCACCATTACCACCCTGTCCTCCCCCGGCACCCGTCTGTAGGAACAGCATTGCGGTATGTTTCTCCAGCGCCGCGTTCAGCTCGTTATTGTTCTTCTTTCCACCACTGAGTCCACCGACAATGCTGGCGAACGGTGTTAGTGAGTGTTGTTGCGATTGATTCTTAAGGTTCACGTTCACCGTACTGCCACTGCCCGGTGTGGCCGGCTTTTCCAGCTGTTTCGTTTTGAGCGATTCTTTGTCGTTATTATTGCTACTAAGGCCTCCCGATCCCGTCGAGGAGCTCGATTGCTTGAACTGAAACAGCTTTTCACTACTCGCCTTAATGTTGTCCAGCCGGGCTATGACCGCTTTGTTCTTGCTGCGCTTGAAGCTGTCCCTTAGGGAGAGAGACGTCGCCACCAGACCGCCCGCACGATAGTGCTCCGACGATCCAGCGAACAACGATGAAGAGCTCGACGCAGATCCGATTCCATGGGAGCTAATGCCATCATGTGCCGTTGAACCCGTATCGCCTCCCGTACCCGAACTTTTACGCTCGGAATTCATCCAGTTGAAAGTTTTCTTCTTTATGGAACCACCACCTCCTCCACCAGCACCGCCACCACCACTGCCAGTGCCCGTTCTCTCACCGTTCGTTCCATTGCTTCCAATGCCAACGGCACCACCGTTCGTACTCAAAGACGACCCGGTCGCACCAACGGTCGATCGCATCGGTTTGTTTCGCTGATCGAACGAATCATCGCCGGAAATCATTTCGTAGCCAAAATCGCGCAACTTTTGTCCCTCCTTGCTGCGCGTATACAGAATGTCCTCATCGTCCAGCTTAAAGCTTTGTGCGTAATCGGGTGTTACCGGTAGCTGACGGCGCTGTATCTTGTTCACCGCTTCGGGAATGGCGGGCTGTGCCTGTATGGCGGCACTAGCAACCGCCGCGTTCGATTCCGACCCACCCGCTGTGTTCATTAGCCTTCCCTTACGATCATCCAGCTTTTCAACGCCAAGGCACACGCGCTTGTTGTACATATCCTGTGCCTCTTCCGCCTGCTTCTGTAGCATCAGATCCTTCAGCGTGATCATCGACTGAAGGTTGCTGTGCGAGTGCGTACCCGTGTCCCACGAGTTACCAGCGCCGTGTATCTTTGGCACGGAAAAATCCATCGCTTTCGACGTTTGAAAATCAAACTCGACCAGATTTGGGTTCGAGGCGTGGATGTAGTTGTGCGGTGAGATACGTTTGCGGGTTCGCTTTAGCCGCTTCGCAGCCTCGATAATGGTTGGAGGCCCATGGAGACGAAATTTTATCGGCGCAACCGGCGGTGATGGTAGTGGAGGTGGTGTTGGAGGAGAAGAGACTCTTCGTAGTGGTACAGGACATGGTTCAGAGGTCCCTAAATCTAGCAGCGACATACTTCTGTCCGTGAAGCCACCGTCCGCATTACGTTTCATAAATATCTCAGCAGCTTCGGTCATAATCGTTTCGGGCTGCACGGAAGCGGTCCCGATCTGCAATCCGCCACCGGACCCGGGTACCTTCCGGTAGCTTTTAAACTTTGACGTCGGTACGGGCACTTCGCTGGAGTTGCTTTTCTCCACGCTTCGGTGCGAGGAGAAGAAGCCGAAGAATTTGCTTCCCTCGTTGGCGGAACTGCCGCTATTGGTATTGCCATTTCCAGACGA
Organism: Anopheles epiroticus; assembly: GCA_000349105.1. Lineage (NCBI taxonomy): Eukaryota > Metazoa > Arthropoda > Insecta > Diptera > Culicidae > Anopheles > Anopheles epiroticus. The sequence continues at coordinate 989,821 of KB671953.1, read as the reverse complement.
ACTGTGCGCAGTAGTTTCCGCCGAGCCGATTTTGGTAAACTTTTTCAATGAACCAAAGTTAAGATGATATCGGTCGTGCTTTGACGAGGTGGGCGTTGTGTCGGAAGCAGACGGGAGCGTTTGTGTGCTCGTACCACCAGGCCCCATTTGCGGCGAAGGTGTGCAAAGCAGATTTTGCGTACTATCCATAATCCCGATTTCATCGTCCGAGCTGTCCGTCTCGGAAAACAGCTCCCGAGCGTTATGATGGTCGACCGACGACGAGCCACCGATATTACCTCCTCCTGTGATCGAACCAGCACCAGCGGCACCTTTCAGTGTGGCCTGCTTAATGTACTCCATCCACTGCACGAGTGCGTCCTGCGTTTCTGCCGCAAAGTAGAACGTTTTGTTCGGATGGTACACCTTGAAGGCGTGCGGGCGCGAGTGTACCTCCTTGGCGAGGGTGATCGTGAACCCGGTCAGGAAGATCATACTGTTCGCTTTTGGCGATTGCTTACTCCGAAAACCATACAAGGTCGTTTCGATCAGCACAAAGTAGTGTTTCGCCCAGTACGACATACCGCTGCGGTCTTTAGTGCGTCGATACAAATGTCCCTGTATGTCGCTAACGCAAAGCGTTTTCAGTGACACGTTGCGTCGCTTCGAAAGCAACGAGTTTTTCTTCTTCAGCGTAAGACTTTTCGTTTTGTTCGGTGTTAGCAGTTCCGAGCTGCTATCGGCCGTGGGGATGATGCTCGGGACGGACGTTGTCGTTGGGGTTGGTGGTTCGCTAGGCGGAGGAGCAGCAGCTGGTTTAGCCGATGGTGTTTGAGGTGCAGGAGGTCTTGAAGCAGGAATAGGTGGCACTGCTGTCCTTTCTGCTGGTTTTGGTGGCGTTACCGTCCCAGAAGGGATAGTTGGCAATAAAGGTTGGGTGCGAATTTGCTTCAGATCAATCACATTCGCTAGTTTCGATTTATTCGGGCTATCCTCGCGGCTGTCGAGCGTGTTACTAAGCGAAGACACGAAGCCGGCTGCCGTTTCGGGGAATTGTGTAGCCATGTGTGGTACGGAAGAGGGGGTTAAGGGCGGTTTTTCTGGGAGAGCACCACCAACCGGTTCGAGTGTACGCTTTGGGCGTGGCGGAGGTACTGGTGGTGCCTTTAGAAGATGCTCTTTGCGCGGCTCAATAGCCGGAGGAACATCGGAATGTTCGTCATCGTATGCCGGAGTGCTGTAGCTTTTGTCCAACCGGCCTCGCTTCACCATTTCCCTGTTTACCACGACCGAGTTGATTGCTTCCGTTATTTCGGGCTCTTTTGCGAGTTGTCGTTGCATTGGAATGGGTTTCGATATAACGGACGATGATTGTCCTCCGACAGTTGGCGCATTAGTGTTGTTGCTATATAAGAATAAGCAAAAGCAAAATGACAGTTAGAATTATTGTTATAAAGCATTTGATTTAGGACATGCTTCTTACCTTGCACCATGTTGACCATTAACGGTAACGACCGCTGTTGCTACAACTGCCATCGTCCTATTCGCAAACGATTCAAACCGCTTCACACGCTCTGTCACCGTTGGTGGATTCACGGCCGCTGGCAAATCCTCGTCCACGTACGGGATCGGTTCAAACGTTTCCAGCACCGTATTATCCACCTTGCACGTATACTTCGTATCCACATGGCACTGATCAGCCTTTGAGCTTGATTCAAACCGGACCACCTTCGAGACGCCCGCCTTGTACGCTTCACTATCTGCCTGTTCTCGACCAGAGTTACCATCCGGTCTCGAAAGATCGTTCGGTGCCGGCGCCGGCATGGCCATAGCTTCTGCTTCCTGCGGCACTATGTCGGGAAGGGAACTTTTCAACCCGCCGAAACTGCTACACTTTGCATTGGTTCCAGAACTGTCAACACCACCAACAACAGCACCACCACCACCGCCACCCATTCCGAGACAGGTGGTCGTTGGACGGGGTGCCATCTCAAGCCCAAACCCGAACGAAACCGACTTATCGCGCAAACTTTGCAAGTCGCTCGGCAACAACGGTTTTCCCTTCAGCTCATGCCAAGCAGATACACCGACCAAATCCTTGAAGCTAGACAGGGTGTGCCTTCGCTGCAGTACCGCCCTCGGTTTCGGCATATAGAGCCGGATCTCCTTTTCTGCCTCCTTCGCATCGGTCGGCGTTAGGATGTCGCTACCGTCCGACTCGCTGTCGGAGGGGACATGCTTTTCCGGGACGCGGTCAAGTGGCAGGGAAAAGTCTTGCAGTGCGAACGTGTCTGTGGCGCGCGGACTGGGCAAACTTTCACCCCACCGGTACGGGAGCGATCGTTTCTTACTCGGCAGGCGGTACGGTTTGATGTAGATCTGACCGTAGATCTTCATGTGCTTCGGGCGCTTTTTTAGCGTCAGTAGGACATCTGTAAGGCGGGTATAAAACAAGGAAATGGATTATTAGAAAAACCACAAAAAAGACAGTAAAAATGCAGTAACAAAAACACATTAACAGCAAACGGACGAAGAAAGATGAAGTGTAGTTACAAGTAAAAAAAAAACATGCAATAATTATCCCTATTCGTGAGTGGCTCTGATCCTTTCCGATCCTCTTGCTCGTTTCCTTTATGCCTTGTTTTCTCCTCGTTCATTTATGCGATCGATTGTAGGCGCAATCGAACACCTCGCGTAGTACGCCGTATCTTTGTTGGTTCGTAGACCGCACAGGCGCGGCCTGCAAGCAACGATATAATAACCATAAACACTCTCTGTATGAGAGGATCAGAGGCAAACAGTGGACAAAAGAGACTTTGAACTTGGGCGAAAGGACAAGAAAATGAAGGGGAAAACCAACAGAACAGAACGGGGCCCTTTACCTGGCGGTGATTCCTGTAGCTGCTGTAGGACCTTTTTGTACTCCCAACCGACCACGGTCTGGTAGTTGATCTGCACAATTTCATCGCCCTCCTCGACCTTGCCGGAGTTGTGGGCGGGTGAGTTGAACTTTATTTCGGTAATGCTGATCATCCGTCGTTGTACCGCCGTTGTGTCGCCGTGGTGTAGTTTTTTTCCGATGGAAGGACATGAGAAATCGAAAGAAACAAAAAAGAGGACACCCAAAGGTATGATTAGCAACGGATGATGTTTTCGTTTGGTGTATCGTGTTTTTTTTGCGGTAATTAGAAAGAAGGGCCACAGTAGAGTGCTGGCTGCTGTTGTGCGCATTGTTTGAAGTGATGTCAATATAACATTCCTCACAGGGGTGGTTGTGAAAGCAGGGAAAGCGTGCACTGCAGGGAGCGGGTAATGACTGCAGAGTGTATTTCTAATTATCGCCTTTTTCTAAGGCGAAGTTCTCCCGTTTGGGAAATAAAAACAAAACCATAATTATAGAAAGGCCACTTACCGGTGTACACCGTGGAAGCTTTGCATGATCAGAAAGCCAAGGTCGGATTCACGCTTCTTAAGCGTCACTAGATCCAGCGAGGCTGGTTGTAGAATGATTGGATCCATAATATCTTTAATGATGTACTCTCCGATGCTTTCTAGCTTTTTGGCGTTTTGGCGAATCTACAAAAAAGTAAAGACAGGTAAAGTTACACAATCTATAGTAGCACACACAACGTGTTGCTGCTTACCGCCTGCACTGGCATTAGGGAGAACCGATCGCGCATCGCCACGGTGGCCACCTCCAGTCCGAATCGCATGCACTGTTTGCGCAACTCGTCGAATTTCTTTTGACCTGTGTGTTGGAATGTAAACATTAAACATTTATCTTTCACAGTCGGCGTCCGCTCTTCAAACACTTTACCTCTAAACGGTGCCCGATCGAGCCACTCGATCAGCGCCTTCAGGTGCGTAATCGTGCGCGTAATATCTTTCAGTACTGCCGTTTCCAGCTTTTCCTGGTCGGAAAATTCCAGCTGCTTCGATAGCGAGTGCGCCGCGGTTGCCACATGTAGCGCCAGGAACTGTAGGTTCTCTTTGTCGAGGTTGTAGTTCTGGGCAGATGGGAGAAATGAGCAGAGGGCACAAAACCCATGAACGATGTGAAATTTACCTTTTTTTCGGAACCGAATGGAACCAGTTTCTTTACGAAACGGAGCAAACCTACCAGCCCCAACAGGTGTATAATAAATAGTGTTCATATAAGATCCATTTAACTATAGTTTACAGTTAGTTTAGTTTTCAAAAAAGGAACCGGGTTATAACTAAAATAAAGTTGTAATGATAAAATACTTATAGATCTCCAGGATAATAACCAATATTGTTCATATTTGCTTCATTTCTGGACAGTTTTTGATTTACAGAAAGGAGCAGGAGTATAATTCAATTTCTTCCGAATTAATAATGAATTCTTTACAGCCAATACAATACCACTAAAATAACTGTTCTTCGACTATTTTTATTGAATTGTACGTAAAATATCGTTTAAAGTTTTGCATAATATGATGGATGTGAAACAGAATGGATAAATAAATCATACAAAATAGTAACAAGAGCTGGCATATATGTTTTAAAAGGTTTTAGTCTTACCACTTATGATCGTTCCAAAGAAAACGACTCAAAACAAAATTCTCTTCCTCAATGATAGGATCATTCAACTTGTTTACACACGTTGCGTGATTTGTCACCACGCTGGAGCACGGTCTGGGACTGGAACGATCTGATCACTGACTCGCTCTGTTTATCAAGGGGGTCCAGTGCAAAGGGACAAGTGAGCTCCACTTCCGGGGCTTCGACGATAAGCAATCGAGCGTGTTTCGCCCCAAAACCCTACAGCAACTCGGCAACAAACAGGTCCGGTGCACAGGAACGCGGAATGAAGGCGGGGTGTGTACACAAGGATGTTTCTGCCCATTTTTATCTTTTCAAACTTCGTTGCACAACGAATCGAGAATGAGCCGCGTACAATAAGTAGCTAATGCACCACAGCGTGTGCGGTCGGGTCGGTTGCAAGCCAACATGTGTGTTTGGTGGGCAGCCCTTAAGAGAAGAGCCTTCAAGTTGTGTGCAGGGGCCCCACAAACTTGTTGCTGACTAATGCTCGAATGCAAAACTCCTCGCGAACAACTGTACAGACCCACACACACACACACACACTACACATGTCTATCCAGTGTGGTCGACCAAGTGGCTACAAAAGAGGCACAAGATAAAACATGATGCAACACGTCGACGATGCACTGAAGATCGCAAGCGCAAACAAGCCTGATGCACAACAACAATGCTGCGCGCTCGTTTGCGCGTTTGAAGTGTTGCGGAGAAAAAAAGCGAACCGCGCAAAGCGGAGAGAAGAAATGTTTTCCCACCGAGGGGAAAGATGAGACGACTTCCGGTCCCGAGTGTGTGTGTGTGTGTGTGGTGCCCTATGGAAGGTTTTTTTTTCGAGCGAAATGAAGCGTATATGAGAGGGACATTGCTGTATGTATTAACGGTTTTGAATGTACTAATTGAAATTAGTGTCAGCTTAAGTGCTGCAGCAAATTAAAGAATGCATAAAACGGTGTTAAAACTGGGACAGATAGATTAATAGCATTTTGTTTCTGTTGTTTTTCGGTTTCGCAAACGTGTTTAAGAACTTTACAGAAAAACTTATTACCGCAAACAAACCTTACCGAAACGGAAAGACCCTAAACAAGTGCGCTCGTTGTTTACTATCGCGCTACAAGCGTGTAAAAAATGCAATTTTACACTTTTCGACCAGCCCATAGCTTACGGTAGGAAATGATTTGTTTTAAAACATTTTCGCAAAGGAAAAACCTGCGCACAGAAACATTGCGATATTTATGTCAAACATGAAATGCAATGTTTTAAAAAGACATATTTTTCGTAAAACGTGATTTGCAACACGCTTACAAAAGGCAGAAATGTGTCTGCAAAAACATTGTTTTGGTTAGTGTTTTTTTTTGTTTTTAAATAATTTATAGACTTGGACTCAGTGTAGAACAAGCATAATAAATTGAGGAAGTTGAACCATTTTACGAAAAGGTTCACAAAAAAAGGTTAAGAAAACATTGTTATAACTGAGGAATTATAAAAAACGGAAACAAAAAAAGGTAAAAGTGTAAAGAGAAGTAGTAAATTGTGCAATAGAGTTAACAATTGTCTAGAACAATGAAATGCAACACATCAGCTAAGTAGGCTTTGGATTAATTAAGTTGTAGTCGTCTATGAAGATGTCCATCAATTGTCCCCTTGGTTGACCAAAGTGACACAATCATAACACTACTTACATAGTTTTTCAGATTTTCCACCGCTTCCAGCACAATCTCCTGATGGCCGATCACGTGCATGCCGAGCTGCTCGAGCTCGTACGGCCGTATATTGAGCAGCTGCCTGCCGCCGACCCCATTGTTGGTGAACGATTTCACGTAATGGTACATCGAGTCGTGCAAACCTGTGTGGTAAAAATTAAAAGAAAACGCGTATTAAACTCCCCATCATCATCATTGCAATTAAAGTAGCTGGTTAAGAAAGATAGGATGATGAGTTGCATAAATCATTAATTGGCGACGATATGGTGGGGTGGATGATCTCTCGCACGTCCGCACATGTTACGCGAGCTGGACCGCCGTTTGTTGACAGTTGGTCCACTAATTAGAGCGCTGTTTCCGTTTCGGTAGCGGCAAATCCGCTGCTGCTGTTACTGGCACACCCATTGCTGGTTGTGTCCAGTGCCGTAAGGTCACTGGAGGATTTCGTTTATTGCGGTTTGGGAGGGACGGACAGTGAATGTGCCAACAATTCCCTTATCATTCTGAGCCAATCCCTGTACTCGAGTGGCCAACCGCAGGCAGGATGATGGCATTTCAAGCGCAGACTGCACCCATCTCTTAATCATGGAGGGCAGAACCCCTACTGCTGCTGCTGACCTTGTTATTTTGCGAGCACGAGCTATTGCACAAAACATTGATGGTACAGAGCCGCGCTCAAAACGCGGATTGTGCCTTCACTGCTGAAACGTCTTTACTTCTGATCGGGGTTTGGTCTTCTCCAAGGCACTTTCCAATGGGTGTCAGTCAGTCACCTTTAATATTCTAGTTATTTTTGCATACTGCTAACCGCTGTTGGTTAGGGTTTTTTTTTGTATTTTTCGACTTACCTTTCAACCAATCCGTCACCATGTCGGGACTCCATTCGGCAACTTTTATGTAAGCCATTGTCGTGTCGTCGTGTCACCGCGTTTGCTAAGCGACGATAGTTTCCAAGGATGATTGAAGGCAAAAATAAAGCAGAGTGAGATGATGGGACGAATAGAGAAATGTTCTCCCACTGTATTGGTATGAAATCTTATCCGCGAACTGCCGACGTCGAGAGATACTGCGACGCGACCAAAGTATGCGGTGAGTTCTTCTTTTCGCTTATTCCTTCCCCAGCCGTTCTTGCTTAACCGGACATTCTATTAGTCACCTTTTGGTGGCATATCAAAGCACACAGCTTCCCAGCAGCAACCAAACACATTCGACACCCGCTCAGCATTAAATTCTCCAATAAAACGGGTGAATGATGCTAATGAACCCTCACCACCATCACCACCACCGTTGTGGCTATGCTTTTTTCACCCTTATATTCTTCACTCTACACACACCCTCTTTCGCTCGGGTTCACTTAAAAAATACACACTCTGTTCACCAAAACTCGTAAATAGGAATCTGTTTCCGAACCGCGGCCACCGTGTGACGAATCGATATAACAAATTCACCCGTCGTTATTGTTGTTGTTGTTCGCTGAACGATTCACATATTTTCCATTGCTTGCTGCTGTGAACCAATCACTGCGTTTTGTGCTCCGGGAATGAGGATCATCGTGATGATGATGCCCGCGTACTGATTATTCACTGTACAGCAAAGTACGACAACTTGAGGGAAGAACTTTCACAGCTTCACAGCACGGGTTGGCACGCCATGTATTCCGCCCAACGGCGGCCAGTACTTGTATAAAGGTCGCAGCTTTCCGTTCCTTCCTGGGACAGAGCGTACACAGATTCTTTCTTCGCCCAGTGATGCTTGCGTTGTTCTGTGCGCTTCTCCTTTGCGCTCGGATGCCAGCGTACATACACACACACACGGAATCGGAATTCCTTCACTGATGAAGGAGATGAAGAAAAGTGTTGTAATTCTTTTGCTAATATAATCTGTTGTTTTATTGAACATTTGAAATCGCATTGAAAATCAGGTGAAAGGTGTGAACTTTAACATTAATAATGATTTTGTGCATAAGAAGATATAAAATGTTTGCTAGAATCCTATTTTAATGCTTTATTTCATTATAACTTTCATTCGTATGTTGAGAAAAGCGCTAGGTGGATTGACCATCAGTCGGACGTCATTTAGACAAAAAGAGCTATAATTATGGCTGTTTGACAGATCAAAACAACCTCCAAAAATGATCGAATAATTTGATTTTTTCTCTACACAGATGCATGTGAATGGTTCAAATCAATACAAAAGCACTCAAATATTGCTTTATAATAGTAAAATCATCATATTGTTTAGGAAAAATTATGAAATAAAGCTATTATTGCAGTTAGTCTAACCACTCCGTAGCTTCCACCTCATTGTCAAATAGACAATGATTTGTTTGTTGACATTTTTCCTTTCGTCCGGAAAGTGGGGAGGAGGAATAAAAATACCATTTCGCTTTATTTATAGAACGCAATTAAGCTTTTCTGTAAGCTAGTCGCGTACATTTTAGTTCGCAAACGCACAGTGTTCAGACACGGACCGCTCCGTCCCAAAAAAAAACAGGACAGTAAAGTGGGATGTGCGGTGTGAATAGGTTAAATATAGCTCATCCGGCTGCATTCCTCCGGTAAATTAGAACACAACACGAATAGAGTTCCTGAAGGAGGCTGGTTTCGCATTGTGCTGGATTGTTCTCTCCGCAAAATAAGCAAAATGATAAAACCATTCGAAGATCCACCAGTGATCGGGGAGTGGTGCCGGGAGAAGCGCCTCGGCAACGGTGGTTTCGGTGTGGTTACGCTCTGGAGAAACAAGCAAACACAGCAAGCTGTGGGTAAGTGTGATTTGTTCACTTGCACTACACACAACTACTGCATTCTCATAAACAAACTTTCGCTCTGTCTTTTTTTTTCTCCCGTGCACTATCCCCACAGCGATAAAGAAGTTTCACATACTGCAGGAACGAAGCGAAATAACCGATAAGCACTGTGAGCGATGGCGCAACGAGGTAAAGCTGATGACGGAAACGGTCCAGAACGAGAACATTGTACGCACAGTGGATGTACAGCCACGTTCTTTCATCGAGGAACTGCTACGCAACTCGGCCAACGGCCTTCCGGTTCTGTGCATGGAGTACTGTGAGGGGGGTGATTTGAGGCGCGTACTTAATCGCGTGGAAAATTGTTGCGGGCTGCGCGAACAGGACGTGCGGGATGTGTTGCGCTCGCTGCGTAATGCAATCGCGTACCTGCACAGTCTAAAAATAACGCACCGGGATATTAAGCCGGAAAATTTGGTGCTAAAGCAGCAGGGTGACCGATTTGTTTATAAGGTGTGTGTGTACTGTTCTGGGAGTTTGTAGCAAAAAAAGATAATTATGGTCATTTTTCCCTGCATTTCCAGCTAACGGATCTTGGATACGCTAAAGCACTGGACAAGCAGAGTCTCAACGCAAGCCTGGTCGGTACGGTGGAGTACATAGCACCGGATCTAATTTACTGTGATCGTTACAACTGCTCGGTAGACTATTGGTCGATGGGTGTGATTGGGTTCGAGATTGTGACCGGTGTACGGCCGTTTATACCACACGCACCCATCACCCGCTGGATGATGCACGTGCAGCAGAAGAAGTCGGCCGATATTGCCATCACGGAGGATAATCGTGAAAACTACACATATCATACGGAAATATTTGCAGAAAACTACATTTCCAACAGCTTGCGCAAGCAGCTAGAACGTTGGCTAGTGTTGGCGCTGGAGTGGAATCCAAAGCAGCGTGGATACGTACCGTATAGTGCAACGATTGTGGAAGGCAATGCCGCATCCCCAAAGGGTGTCACGTTTGCCGAAGACAAACAAGCTGGCAGCGGTTCAACGGTACTGAAAATATTCTCCCTTCTCGACCACATACTGGAAAAGCGCATTCTGGTACTGTTTTCCTTGTACGATTGCCGATGGATTGATGTGGAGGTAACATCGGACACAACCATGGCAGCGGTACGCGAGCACGTGTACCAGCAGTCCGGCATTCCGGTGGACGAAATCGATTTCATACTTCCACTGGAACAGAAACAGCCGCGGGTGGAAAACGATACCCGTCCGTACGATCTGTATCTGCCTGACTGCTACGGTCGACCGATGGTGTACGTGATGCATCGTAGCAATCGGGAAAGCATTGTGCAGCGCGACTTGAAACCACGCATACCGAAAAGTATTACCGATGTGTTTCAGAACATTAAAATCAAGCTGAAACCACACATGCTTCGGCAGTTCATCGCCAATGCCTACTACTTTATTGCGAACGAGCAGCGACAGTATGTGCTGCTGTTGGATGGGGTGCGTAACTATGGGCTGACGTTGAACGATGCCATTGCCCGGCGGAAGGACGAGATTGGACGGATGAACAAGGTTGTGTACGGGATATTGGGCGGTGTGGAGTACCACAAGCTTACCGTGTCCCATACGCGCGATGCACTCAACGCAGGAAAGGTAAGGATTTTGTGTGAACAATATCACGTTTCATATCGATCATAATTAAAATTTCTTTCAGCGCATTCCATCCGCATCGTTTGAAACCGCCTCGCACCAGTGGGAAGAAAAGTGTTATCGCATCGAGACAAATGTGCGAAAGTTGGCCGAAATGGCAGATAAGATCAGTAAGCGGTATGAGTCTGTGCTGAAACGTAGCCGAGATGCGTTGAGGCACCCGTTGTTGCACGAGTACGAACAGCAGGATTACTTTGGGCTGAAAAATGTGGAAGGCCGGTATGAGCAAACGCGGGCAAGAATATTGGAGAAAATTACGAACGAAAAATCTCACATGGATATGTCGCAGGCAGTGTACGAGTGTCTGAAGAAGCGTGATGTGCTGTTACGTGATGCAGCGTTTCTGGAATTGCAACGGTAAGGAAGAATGATTTGTTCAGTCCATAACTGCCCTTTGAATCGTAATCGGGTTGCTATGGATCGTTTACTAGTACCATTGGATCCGGTGTGCTGTGTCTGCGTAGCAACTAGAGCACATTTGAAAGGAAAGTTAGAACAAGGTTTACATTAATGTGTCTTTATCACTTACCAGCCAACTACTCGACGTTCGGCATGAGATGCAGGAGATTGAGAAGGTGTTGGAAAAGGTGGTCGAGCTGACCGAGAAATATAAGCGTGACCTCGCCCGCCTAACACTGGAACATCAGGATGAGGTTTGGAAGTTGCTTTCGGGTATTGGCGATTCTAGCACCCCGGCCACCACTAACGGAACACTGTCGAATGGAATCTACGGTCCTTGTATTGCCGATATTGATGATATGGTACCTGTGTTTCCGGCTACCAAGGTGCGCCAAGTCAACGGTGGCAACACCACCAGCAACAGCAAGCCAAAGTTTGAGGTCGGTGGTCCAATGACGCCGCTTCCGTCCACCGTTTCCAATGGAAGTCTCGAGTGTCATCGCGAGGAGGGCCCGAATGTGGACGATTTAATAGCCGCAAATGAAACATTAATATTGACGTAAGATTCTTTTCCATGTTTCTAGTCCGAGTTATATTAACCACCTGTTTCTTTGTTTATAGGACAAACGAACTGTTAACTGATAGTTTGTTGATACTGAAGTGAGCATAAGACCAAACACAATCGTCTGAATGATTATTAATATTGTAAGTTGTTGAATTTCGGAGAAGTTTAAAGGAGTGGATTCTTTCTTCCCTTCAGCCATCCCCTCCCATCGATTGGAATCGTGTGCCTGAAATGAAGAATTTTGGTGCTATTTGTATGTGGCCATATGCAGCGAATAGAACGGATCGGATTGTACCTTTCCGATTGTTACCACAGTGAAATGTTTTGTTTTTCTTCGATTATTTAACATAGCATCATATCGCACAAATAAATGTATCTCATTATTTGACTATTCCGTGCATCTATATTTACATGTTCCTTCGTTGCTTTTAAAACAAAAAATGAGTTGAACTTCCATTTCACTACTGACTAGGTTGTTTGTTGGCCACGGCCTTTTCTTCCTTTCCCCACGTCGTAAGATACTGCATGAGATCAGTTAGCCCCTCGAACTCGGTCCGGCTGGTAGGAGGATCGTTGCGTGGCACACGAGGTAATGCACTGCCAACCGCTTGCCGGAACTCTTCCATCTGCGCGGGAAAACATAACAACACGTGTAATGATGGCCCTTTTGCTTCGATTTGCTCTTCCCATGCCTACTTACATTTTTCGCACCGCTAAGCTTCCATATTCCGAAGCAAATCGTCCCGGTGCCAAGGATGGCGTACAGTGTACCCCAACCGAGCGCACGCAGTGCCAAACTAGTACCGGCTTCGTGCAGCGCTATGCTACCGTGCAGTCCCTTGTCGAAGTACTTCGGGTCCGACTTTTTCGCCGACATGATTGCTTTGCTGAAACCTGCTATGGCGGACGTTGCACCGACTAGACCGAGAAATGCACCCGCTGATGATTTTGTGATTTCGAAAAAAGGTACAACAGAAAGGTCTCTGGTTACTTTGTGTTTGGTTTCAGGAATGTTTTTCACCGTGGTTACCTTGATATCGAAATTTTCGTCGCTTCTCAGCCAGCTCGTCCAGCGTAGGAGCTAACCGGTCTGTTTGCTCCATCGTGGAGCCCATGGCTAAAAAGCAATTTAACGTAAAAAATGGAATATTTTACATGATTATAAAAAGAGATTATTACCTTACTTGTTATTTAATTTTTGTACTGATTATACGAAGCAATGATGTAAACAAAATAACAGAGTGTGCAGCACAGTGTCTTTGACATTTATTATGGCATGTTTACACGTGTCAAAGTATGGACAGAACTTAAAGACTGTTAACTGACCTTTAACGGGAGAACGGTTGACTTTATTGCAGTTTTGTATCGACAAACCAGATAAGATGTTTAACTAAATGGAAATTGATTTTTAAGGATTACTAGGTCGTTAATTTGAAGGATAGAGGATCTATAAATATTTTAGGAAGTGAAAATACAAGTTGCAATTAAAAATGATAATTTTAGGTGATTTTGATTGAAAATTAAAAGAACTAAAAGAAGATTGTTTGATGCTTTTGTCTAGACCGGAATATGAAACATACGGCAACGGTTGTCTTTCAAACAGATCATAGTTATAATAGAGTATGACACAAACTGATAAAATCTGACTGTAAATTACAGTTTAGAAATTACTCCATTATAAATGAAAACGATTTTTTACTAAAGGTTTTTGGACGTCTGGGTTCGGAACTTCTCTCTGCTAGGTCACGTTTTATCAATTCAATATAGGTGATATTATTAATTTGACAGAAAAAGGCAATTCTTTTTTGTGTGCTTCATATTTTTTATGCATTCTGCGTTTATTTATCAAAAGGTTTCAAAATCGAAGATGATTTAATGCATCATCGCATATCTCTGCTTGAAATTTTGACATGCATCTGCAAACATTATGAAAATTTGTAATGGTTTTTAGTGAAATTTAATCCCAATATTACAAACATATCAAGCAGGAATATAAGCAATACGGCCTGGCCGTTATTACTGAATAAAAAAAAAGTAGGAATATCGCATTCAACGAGAATGTTTAACGCTGTCTTTATCTGGGATGCCTAATGTAATATTGTCGCCAGGCTTTTGGACCTTTTCGCAAAAAGAAATCTTATGCTAAGAGCTGTATAGCTTTTACGCTCCAGTTGAATCACAGTTGAATGGCATAGAACTTTAAAGCAAGAACATATTGTGAAAGAAAGCATTCAGAGTTTAATGGTGCACCATTTCCTTTTCATCTCATATCAACCTTCAGTTTGCCACATATGACCACACTCCCCAGGAAAACGTTAAACGATTAAAGAAGCTGTAAGGTAAAAGTATTTATGCTAAATAAACCAAAAAAACAGAAAAAAAACTGTACTTGAAAGAAGGAGAAAAAAAGATCTTTTCAAGTGAAACATTCCGTTTATAAGTTTTTAATGTTTGTGTTTCTCTAATTTAAACGTTGATGCACTGTTTTAGTGCTTCAAATCGATTACACAGTCCACTAGAACAAGGACAATGGAACCATAGAGCACGGCTCGACAACGCTAACTCCCACTCACCCAACCCATCCGCTCCCTCCCCCTACTATCCTAATTTGAATCTAACAAACGCTCAATTTGCATTTAATTTCATTCCAACGCGAAAGCCCGAAGGAAAGGAAACCACAACCTACAGAGCGAAGGATCATAATTTGCACCATTCAACCGGACCGAAGTTCTGTGCCAGTGGGTGGTGGGGCAGGTGGTGGTTGCACCCAGTGTTATATTGACGAAATGATGACATACCTATGATGAAGTGTTGGAGGATCCTTTTGAAATGATGACGAATGTGCCCCGTCCTCGGCTCCTCTCTAATGCGCGGAGACCGACTTGTCGGTTGCCCAGCACCAGGGGCAAAAGTCATTATGTGAATGTCACTTTATTGTTTTATGTAAATGAGTGTAATAATGTGCTTGTTAAGCATCGCGCCCCGGGGATGGGGTACGATGCCAGCAGCCGCCTGTGACTTCATTTAATTTATCGCCGGCATTGGCGCTTGTCGGTGGATTGATGGGGATGATAAATGACACTCCTGGCTTCTGTGGGAGGACACGATTATTTCATAATTTGAAAGGCAGAGTAGGGAGAGAACATTGCGTCTGTTGTGTATGTAATTTTCAATATCGTCCATAGCGCGCTGGACGCAACTGTAGCTCCAAATCCCTCTATTTTGCTCGACTCCCTTCCAAAAGTGTGCCATCACAAAAAGCATTCGTACTTCATTTTGTTTCTGTTGCTGGCCAAGCTGCCCCTCTTTAATTGCAGGCTGCAATCTGTTATTTTTTTTTTTGTTGTAGCGATGCTGCCGTATTTTCCCTGTGAATGAAGATGCTACGAACAGCATCAGCTGCATTCCACACATTCACCGTGGGAGTTATCGATTCACCGTTCTCGACTAGCATTTTTGTTTGATAGGGAAATTGTGTCCGTACCGTACGGTGATGAAGTTTCCTTGGTCGCTTCACAACCGACGAGGAAGCATTGGAAATAAACCTCCACCGACACGCACATTCGTACATTGCTGATAGATCCTGAATTTCCCGTTTGCAAAGCAGGCGCTGCATTCTTGTGTGCTTCTCCATGGCGAGGCATCATCGTTCGTCTAAGCCTGCCCGGATGATGAGCCCTAAAATGCAAAGTTGTTCAGCAACAACAGTAATGTAGAGGAGGAACCTTCCTAGCAGGACGTGACTGTATCATAACTTAATCAAAAAATCAACCTCCAGGCTTTTGATTGATTTGCGAAATGTACTGCAAGGGTAAGGAAAAGGGAAAACAAGTACACCAACACACACACACATACACACACACACACACATATAAACAGTCTCTTTAGTGTGTGCATACAGGGTAAACACACGCACACTAGCGAACGCGTTTCTGTTTAGTATTTGAACGCAATATGAATCGTTGAATGGCGTTTTCCGGTCATGCGCACCCACTCACACACATACACATGCACACACAGTGACAAGCGCGCGCATTCATTGTTTGGCAGGGACACAAACAACGGTTGCACTTTTTGTGCAACGCTGCTAGCAAGCGAGACAGCAGCAACAGAAAAAAAGGACAAGAAAACCGCCGCAAGAGCGAGAAAGAGCGAGAAAAGCATTGGCTTTGGCAAGGGGGCGTGTCGATGGAAGCATATTCCCAGTCCCGCCCCTTTGTAAACCACTCACCCACCATTGGTGATTGGTTTAGCGCGGCGTCTATGCTGTCCTTCAAAATGGAGAAGCGCGCGAAATGCAGGTCGCACCCGTGCAGGCGAAAGCGGGAGAGACAAAAACCGGTTTCAAAATACACGCACGTACACACACAGCCACACCGATCGAGATCGGGCAGGGTTTGAAGCCGCTGCGTAGCGCGACCGTACCCGCGCTGGTTGCGGGTTTGTTTCGGTTTGAACAACGTGCGATGCAGACGGTCCGCGTCGTGCGCTCCTTCCTTGCCAAGCGCGTGAACGTTAGCGAGTGTTAGCGAAGAAGCGGTGCTAGCCATCGGTGCGCTCGAAGCATCATCTGTGTGCTGTGTTTTCCATTCACTCCCACCAACTCCCCCCCTCAAACCCTCCACCCACAGCACAATCCTGCCCGTTCACGGCACACGTGATTGTGTGTAGTGCGTGTGAAGTGCGCCCTGGGTGGGCAAAATCCTAGTAAGCGCTTGCCTGTCCGCTTGAATGTTGCCGTTTGTCATGGTTGACGTTTCGTGTTACTAAGGTGCGGAAAGCATTATCCTCCCCGCTAGTTTAATCGTTCGATAAGAGCAGTGCAGTGTGCGTGAGTGTGTGCGTGATAAAATACACAAACGAACCACAAACGCGCGTCGGAAGAGGGTGAGAAAATGAAGTTAAAAGTGTAAAAAACATGTGTTTTAATGTGAGTGTTTGTAGTGTCATCCTAGTGTCTTCATTCTGACGTATAGCTCGCTACACTAGGCTAAAAGTCAATGTGATTTTGACAGAAAGCGTCTCGCTGCCAGTCACTGCTGTGTGCATGTGTGTGTGTGTGTGTGTTAGTAAGAGATAACACTAAAAACGGATAAACAGGTAGCGATAACCCGACCGCGGTGTGAATGAAAGAACTCCCTGCTGACACCCGCCGAAGACCCGTTCATACCACCCACGCTACCCCGCCCCACACGAATAAGTAAGTGAGAGGTTTGACATTTCCGTTCCCCGGTGCGTGGTGACATTTTCAAAACAAACTACCCCCCTCATAAGGATGTTTCACATACGTCGATCAAAGCCGCCCCCGTACATGTGGTTCCTTCCCTGGGCACTCGATCGATTATTCGCAATGTGCCCTTTTGGCCTTTATTTTGGCCCGGAGGAAGGGAGAGGAGGAATGGAACGAGGCAGCTGTACTAGCTCCCATCAAGCGCGCGACACCCCCCCCCCCCCCTGCACGGTGGGACATTCTTTTGTCGCGGGATTGTCTAGATTCTTTAGTGTCTTTAGTACAGCCGAGTACTAGTTGTGGGATGCCCTTTTCCGTTTCGCCCTTTATCATCCCCATCATTCCCCCCATCACCCACCATTGTGTGTGTGTGCGTGTGCGTGATTTTGGTGCAAATTTGAAACCGCGGGTTGAATTTTAAGGATGACACGCGTATCGGCGCAAGGCGTGAGGCGGCGGGCAAGAAGAGAAAGCTCTAGCTATTTGAAACACTCGATGGTGATTTGAGACGCTCGGCACGGGTATGTGCCAGATTATTTCGGCCATTTCGCATGTGAGATGATTTAGTTGAACTCTTAATGACTGCGGTGAAGTACGCACGGGGAATGCATGACACACATAATTCTTTTTAAATAATTGGCTAATGTTGAGTAGTTTTTTTTTCTCGGTAAGGGATTGGAACATTGTTTGTCTAATTAATAAAAGAATTTTCTTTCCTGAAGAAGCTGAATGTTGAAGAATAATGAAGATTAATGTAAGCGTTCCTTTTCATCTCATTGATTGATTCACAGGGTTGCTCTAAGGTGCTCTCAACATCGTTCAGCTGGATTAATTTTTGAAATTTTGTTATTTATTCAAACGACTTTTAAAATAAAATATTAAAGTTAACCCTAACCTGCGTTCCGTTGTTTATCAAGCATTCTATGCCACATCATTTGAGTAGCTTTGACCATATTTGATATTCATTTTACTGTTGAGGTATTATGAATTTCAGCTGTATTTACTGATTATGTATTCGACATTGTGCTTTGAGAGTTATTTTAATTGATTTCATAATGTTATAGGAGTTGGCAATACAAAAAATACTTTCAAGCTAAACTAGACGGGTTTGAAGGGTCTCAGTATCTTTTGTTTAAGTACGAATATGTAATAAAATTAAACTATTAGGAACAATTATAAGCAATTCATTCCGTGTAATGCATTTCATTAATGTTTTGTCTGAAAGCAAACTTTCATTTACGAAAAATCTACAAAATATATAAAATTTAATATATTTATATACATATAAAATTTAAAACTGATTCGGGTAGATTTGTTTACCATTTTACTACCAACATTTGAACAAAGATACTCAAAACAACTCATTGTCGGGGTTAACTTGTCCTTAGATATTAATCAAAAGACTAGCTCAATTCTTTACTACCCCCCCCGCAACTTGAAGCCCATTCTTCACAAAGACAAAACTGTTTTTTAAAGGCACACCACATAACACAAAAAGTGCATCGTTCGATACACTTGGCTTGGCTTGGACTTTGCTTTAGCCACTTTTTGACAACAAGTTCAGCAATCGTTAGCTAAGTAAAGGCCCCCCTAACCCCTTCTTAGCTAGGATTCGGAATTTCAAAATGGCTCGTTTACTGCGTGCCTGACTGCCGCTCATCACTCGAGGCTAGCTCGCTAACGAGTTATAGTGCGCAAGGCTCGACGGTACAGCATATCCATTACACTCCGTTCGCGAGGGTTTCAGTACGCTGGCATGTGCGAAATATAACGCGTTCAGTGTAGCGTTACGCGAGCCACACAAAACGCACCTAGAAGGAGCACCTTGAGGAGTATGCCCTGTGTGTGCGCACAACAGAACAGCCGCAAGACAGGAGTGGTGCATTAATGGCGCGGATTTTTTTTTCGGATGAATTATTGCGCCTTAAGTCGGCACTGGTATCGATGATAATATGCGGGGGTGAAGGCTGACGTGTGGAACTCCAGCACCACGCGCCAAGGATGACGTTGCAAGCCGCCCTGAATGCACTAGTAAAGGGTGTTTCCTGGGGGCCCTCAGGACACGACAAGGCGCACACGATTGCATTGTTTGATGTTTGTTGCACGAATGCATAACTCCTCGGTGCACGTTAGGATTGCAAAAGAAAAACACTGCTTTGCTGTCTTGTTTACCTCACCAAAGCGATGCAAGGAGGTTGAGTAGGTGCACTACAGGTGAGCCTGTTTCATCAAAAGTATGACAGATTGCCAAGAGGTTGTACTACTGCACGGTGGGTATCTTGAAACAATTACCGGGATAAAACTGCATGAAATGTTGTAAATATTTTGCTACAGCACTAATACGAAGAAAGTTATACAAAAAAAAAATCAAACGTAAAATTAATTTTCATTTTTCAAGTTTCATCCTGGCAAATGGTCACTGTGTACGGATACCACTGGTAGTCTTTTACCTGCATTAGGGCTTCACTAGTCTTTACACAAAATGTCTTTCAAAGTGAGCTCAGTTTAGCTTATACTTGCTTTCGTATCAATGCATATCTTATGGAGATAATTAGTGAGTAGGTTTGCGAGTGATTTGGATCTCCTTCTTCACTATCTGTCTATACTTAGACCCTCCGGGCTCCATTCCACAGTATAATGAGCACATGTTAATGCGACTGTATGGTATTACTCCTCTCTATAGGGAAATTTTCGCAACGGTCTTGCCGATTCCAGCATCCCTTCCTGCCTTCGCTTGACAATCTTTCGGCAAATCCAGTTTATTCCCTATAAAGGTGTAAAGGAAAAGCGCAACAACAACAACAACAACAACAAAACGAGTCTTTCTACCTTCCACGGGAACCGGATCATTTCATCGACGTTACACTTTTAAATGGCGTGAACATAAAATCATGATTTGCATGATTGCTTTCCCTGCGGCGGAAGCGAATAGAGCAGGCGAACAACCAGCGCTGAAGGTCCACCCAGTGGAAAATGTCTTTGTTTGCTACCTTTTCTTTTAGTTAACGCTTTCTTTGCATTGCGTTGTTTAATTGCATTCGGTGATCCTTTTTGCATACTAATTACGGGTTACTTTTTGCTAAGAGCTTTTTCTTTTACTGGAAGCTACTACGCTGGACAAAGCGAACCTCGGAAAGGATCTGTTTGAGGGGTTCTGTTGCTTTGTGGAGTAATGTAAATAAAATCAGGAGACGTTGGCGTAATTACGGTGGATTTCCTGTAGAAAAATCTTAAAGCCACAAAATATCAGTTTAAGCATTTCTTTTGTGGTTGTTTTGTCCAGGTTCTGGTTTTTTGGATGTTGTGATTTAAAAGAGAATTCCTTCTGCTGTCCTTTTTGTTCGCTTTGACTTCATCTTGTATAGTATTTGGAGACAAATTAGAGCTTTGTGTGTTTGTGTTTGTTTGTACTTGTGTAAAAATAGCACAAAGTTCACCTTCAGAAGGAAATATTTAACCCTAAAATGCTTGCTTCAATTACATTTAATGTACTCTCTTACTCTCACAATCTCCCTGATGCATACTTCATCTCGCATCGGAAGCTTTGAAGCCATCGTACTTGAATATTATCACGTACAATTCCTGTCAGCATTCAACGGTTGCGCTAAAAGTGCTATCAATCAAAATGTGTATTCGGTAATGCTTACCATCACACCGAGCTATTTGTCAGACGGCTTGTACGGACATAATTTATGCCTAGAAGACAAAACGTCTGCAAACAGCAAATCATTTACTCGCAACGCACCACTTTTGAAATATTCGAGAAGGGAAGGAAAACAAAATAAAAATAACATTGAAAAACTTTTCATCGTGCACCCTGTCGTCGGCTTAAGACGCTGTTTTCCTTTTCGATTATAAATATTGTAACGGTAATAAAAGAAACCACCAAGTCTCCCGACGGTAAAATTAAACCACAATCACACACGTGCTTTATGCATTATGCGCAGCAAAAAAAAAAAAAACGCCACGCATCTAAAGGGATAGCTCAACGCAAGCAGCGGTGCGGATATATGTCGTGCCGTGCTGCATAAATTTGCAACCATTTTGTCACGTCAACGTGCGTTAGATTTGTTGTGTCTTCTAAACAGTCACGAGAATACATGGCACATTGTTAATCGATAGTTTTTGTTTCCGTTTGCTTCCGTCTAATCGAACGTTGGGGCACGCGGAGCCCGTCAGTCAGTGAATTAAGCATCTAGGTACGGGTATGGCACATCGATGATCGACCAAAAAAAAAAAGCAACACTCCATACACCTTTCTAATCGATGCAGAAGCACACAAACACACACACCAGTTTTTAACCGTTTCTTTTGTGTCACTCTACTTGTTTGCTTGCAGCGGTTCGCATTTACTTTCGAGCATACTATGCAGCAGCACGGACGGAACTGAAAGCGGACGGAACGGTGGACAGCAGTAACGACGTCGTTGACGACATCGTCACGTGAGCGGTTAGTGTGCTCGCAGTTGTAATCGATGCCATTGTGTTAATGCTCCCCTCAACAGTGACTTGAGCCGTGAAGCCGTGTGCAATATTTAAGTAATAGTGACTTAACTGGAATTTATAGAAAAAGAAAAGTGTTTCAAGGGCTGTTTTTTGTGCATTAAAAGCTAACAAAATAAGTGAAAAAAAAACGTAGTAAACCACAACAGTGCTCGACTGATACGCTGCGTGAGGTGTGTGTTTTCGTGCAAGGTGTCTCCAAATGTCCATCGCGTTCTAGCAGCTTAGTCACTCGGGTGAAGGGCGTCGGTGAGTGCTTTTGATACTCTCTCGAGACATCGACTCCAGCCTGCAGAACAGAGTGGTTGTGGCGTAACAAAAGCGAAGCGCTAATTAGTGAGCAGCAGAATAGTGCAATCCGCACCACCGAGAGAATGTTGCAATCGAAGCGAAGCCGTCGGCCTTAAGCCGAACACTCCTCCGGACAGCCTCCGCCGTGTCTGAGGCACTTGATTGGTGTGTGCGATTGTGTGTGCCAGTGCCTGTATAGTGCTAGTGGTGGTGCTTGTGTGCATGAGTGTTTGTGCCAGTAAACTACACTTGGAAAATCAATCCCCCGTTTCCCAAAGGTTTGTGTCCAGACATCCGGTTTGCCAGGTGTTCTCAAAGTGTTGGTTGAGTGTGCGTGCCTCGGTACCGTAGTGTGCGTGAGCTGTCCCCCCCGCCTACAGCACTCTCGGTGGCTGGATCTGCGGTGCACTGACCATCTGCGGTGTCGAAACCGGAGCGGTGTTTCGGTACGGACTGGGCCAGTACGAGCGCAATGGCAGTATCCTGCCCGGAAGTTATGTACGGTGCATACTATCCTTATTTGTACGGCCGTGCCGGACCGAGTCGACCATTTTATCAGTATGAAAGGGTAAGTTTTATGTATTACGTTGTGTTTTTTATTTGGGTGGGAGGGAATGTAGTTTGACCGCAGTAAATAGGGAAATTATATGAGCCATATTAATGGAAGTAAGCTTGATTAAATGCAATCTTTATGTGTTCATAATACGAGCTTCGATGAGAACAAACTGATTGACTGATTAAATTACACTTTAATGTATGTTTAAAAGGGAAGACAATGAAAAAATGTTAAACATCACTTGGGGTGTGTTACAGTCTACATCGAAAGCAAATGCCCATTTTAAAACACTTTTTAAGAAAATAATCAAAGCATATCAAATCGCGCTCTTAATTCCATTTTTATATTTTAATGAAGCAAAAATCATGGGTGTTAAGAATGTGCTCTTTTTCAAGTGAATCCATCTGAGCTTTCAGATTAATAAAGTTGATGCGCAAATCACCATCATGTTCCACTAGGTACGATGCATTTTCTTAATGGAATCGTCCATACAATTGGATAAAGTTCTAGCACGGCTTTTTCCAACTCAATCCTAGTTATTAACCGAGCTTGAACGAAGCCTTTAATTCCTCATTTTTTTGGGGACTCTTTGGAAATTATTGAGCTATCATAAATTTGAAAAGATTTTAAATATAAGAAACTTTACATTAAATTCCTGGTGTAGCATCTCTATAAGTGACCATCGTTTTTCAAATTATCATCTGTTGGTTTTGTTGACGTTCTCTAAAATATTACTAAAAAGGAATTGTCGATGTTGTCTTAATCATAAAGCTTCTTATTTCATCTAAAATGAACATGTTTTGATGAATGAAAACTGTTATAACTACTAACATTTTCATCATGGTATTTTCTCACCTTGATTTGTAATATAACTTCGTTGTATTAAGACCAGATGTCTACGAAATGTGGTGTCTCAAATGCTCTTTTCACAAGGTTTTGACCAACACTGTTTGTGTTTTAAATTTTGAGGCGCTACAATTCTATCGGAAATATTTGTGAAAACATTATTTAATAAGAAGTGCAAATATTTGAAATCCTTCGCTCACTACACTTTTACCAGCGCCTACTAGTGACGGACCACTTTGGGAATCACTGATCTAGCCGAATGTCGACATTGTCGACATAGCCATCTGCATCCTCTAGACAGCAGTTAGTAACAGCAATCATTACGCCCTGAAGATTGCAGACTAATGAAGCAATAAGGCTAGTTCTATTGCTAACATACATATTGCCTCTTAATAAAGCAATAGTACTAACAGTAATGATTTATTGTTACGAGTCTTAAGGTTGCTGCACACGGGAGGTGGTGTTCCCTACCTGCTGCCACAACCAACCATCAATGGCAAGCGACGCAGATTAGAAGCTAATTAATCACTGTGCACCATTTAAAGGTAGGCACTAATTTCACCACACTCACCAGGCGGCGGATGGCTTTAGTGTTCAGCTTGTCTGCAGCTCCACCGTTTGTTTTTATCCATTTCGGCCCGTAAAGTTGTTGTCTTAAAATTTCCTTTTACCCGTTGCCGGTGGTGCGTTCGTTTTTATTTGCTTCTGTAATGTTTTCCCTCCCGCCGTGTACGCCCGGCTTCGCTGGCTACACCGGTGCGGTAGTAGTTAAGCTGGTTTTATTAGGCTTCAGCGAACCAGTTCGTCCGCGGCCCGGCGGTACCTGTAGGGGTAGTGGATGAATGTTGTTCCAGTAGCGATATGGAGATGTTTAACGATGCTGCGTTGGAAAATATATAAGAAAAAGATGCTACCGAAACGATTAGTCACGACAATGTTGCTAACCCGTTCGGTTGGCTGATTTGGAAAGGTGGACCACAGGGAAAAGGATAGCAGGCTGGTAGTAGAGCCGAGACAGTTACAGTGCTACTGCGGGTTCGTGTGGGAGATTGTCTGGGCATACCTCGCAAAGGAAGGTTGAACGTTCTTCCCCTGAAGGCTGTACTGTCAGGTTCTAGTGCAGCACTGGAATAAATCACACCCGTGATACTTGCAAGTGCTACAATTACTTCTCATGATCGTAGATTCTAGTCAGAAATTTATTTCAAAAAAAAAAACACACACACAAACAGTCTGTTTGTGGCCTTATACTGTCATCGGGTGAGAAGACGCATAAATCTTCATGAAACCCTTTCCGGGGGGAAATTTATGGCAGAACTTGACGACTTTACACCACCGGCTCCGGCAGGTGCTGACAGGGGGTAGGGGGGGGGGGGGGGGGGAGGGGCACTATCTTGGAGGGCACGTGACAAACGATGACATAAAAATGAATTACCATTTGTTTCGTTCGCGTGTGTGGTCCTCTGTTTGTAAGTCGCGCAAGTATGTTAAAGTAAGCAAAAATGAGAGTTTATTTTTATTGCGCCCTCCATTGGCAACATTGAAACGCAGGCAATGTAATTGTTTTGAAGATATACGTAGTTTAAAAGAAGCGATGAGGCGTACATATTTTTTAAAGTCATTTTTTCCCTCTGAAACGTTTCACGAAGCGTTTCTCGCAAAAAAAAAACTACACTGAAATGTTTTAAGTGGCGTTTTACGCTAGATCTACTAAGCGTTTCAAGTGTTTTTCTTTAAAATTGATAATGTTTAATTTTATACACATTTTAAAATGCTATTTTACTTCTGCATTCGTCAGAAAGTTGGTGTCAAGATGACATCCAAATGAGGATCCCGTAGATCTGGTGTTAATAAGAATTTACATTTGTCTGAATTATTGAAATATTTTGTTTTGGAATAAGCAACATCTGAGAAATAACAATTATACATTCATCATGACAGAATTGAAATCAATCTAAAGTCTAAAGCGTTTCAAGTGCACAAATCCCTACATAAAAGACCTTGAGCAAGCAGACTGCCCGTAAGTCTACTTGCAGCTGCATTTTCAATAGAAAAAATATCCGTCCCCCACCCCGGCATTCCCCTTTCCGATCCCTCCAATACAGCAAACGGTAGCAGCGTTGCACAGGTGCTTTTATCGCTTTTAGCTTTTTTTTTTCCTTCCACCTCACTATTTCACGCACAACTCTCGGCCACACGATGCGTATAATAACGAACCTGCATTCGTTACGCACATAAGCTGCCACGCCGGCTCGCGCACACACAGACACACACCGCGGGGCCTCCAAACAGCAACTTGCCGAGTGTAATGAGCAAACGGCGCAACATACGCTGGTTCGCGTACATAAAGTATGCAGCCTTCTGTTTTTTGTTGTTGTTGTTGTTGTTGTTGCAATTTTTCGTTTCGTTTCTCCGCGTGAAGCGATCATCGATACACTACGGTGGCCATTTATTAAGCAGAAGTGCGCGCTGCAATTCCACTAATGTTGTTTGTTTTTCCGCTCGGTGTACCCGAGGGTTGGCGTTTTCCCTTCAGCTCCATTAGCCGTTCGAACCTGATGGATGGCTATCGATTGCCACGGCCGGTGTTAACGGTTTCGGGGAAGCCCCTGCTACCGTGCTGGCATGTCTTGTGCATGCGCACACCTTTGGCTAATGAATGATTGGGCGTCTCCATAACAGTGCCGATGTTGTTGCAATTTAATTTAAATTAATTTATAAAGCGGCCCTTCGCTGTGAACGGCAGTGGTAGAGATTTATTAAATCGTATGAAGCGAAACGAACGGAGTAAAAAAGCAACCAATTTGTTGCACCTGACCACTTGCCACTGGGGTAATGGGCCCGTGGTTTAGGGATGTTTGTAGGCGTGATGGTTTTCTGTGAACCCACCCACCGTCAATTATGTATTTTAATTTATCAAATTTACTGCCTCATTAGGTAGCGCTGTTTCAATTGCGTTGCAATTTATATGCACTTAGAAGGAAAATGAAAAATCAGTTCACCCGAGACGGCGGGCGGCGGCCGGTTTGGTTTGGGTTAATTTTTCACAATTTATCACAAGGCATACAGACAGCGCACGCTGTTTAAATTGGGAATGACTGGTTGTTACGGTTAATTGTGCTGATGAGGGCTGGTTAGTACTACATTATTTTGAAGCGTTTTTTTTTTCAGGTCCGTTTCCCTCCCACAGTACGACTACGACTGTGCCGACAGTTTTGATTTACCTTGCTGGCCAGAAGCGCTCGCACGGCTCGCCCGTCTCGTCTAGGAATTGATTAAATAAATTTACCTTCAAAATGTCTTACCAAGCTAGACAGGCTAGCAATAATTTTGCCCCAGACTTGTCATTAAACTAACACGGCCGACCCCTTCGCGCCGTGCGTACAGGTCGACCGTTTTTGATTGATGTGTCGACCGAACATGACGGTTCTCTAACACCAGAGAACGACACTCATGGAAGACGAGCTGTTGGGAAGTTGCTAAACTTCACACGCCTTCACTGCACCTGCACAGAGAAGGCACGAGAAGGGGAACGATGTTTGCGGGTCTCGGCGATCCTTTTGGCGTAAGGAAACGCCACGAGACGCACGGAAATGTGCTGCCGCTCCGACCACCGTCCGTCCGTCCGTCCCGAGAAGATGGTATTAATATTTAATGAGAAAATTAATTATTAATTTCACTCAGAACCACGGGGCACAGGAAAACGGCCATTTTGATGCAAGCGCACCACGGTCGGTTCGTACCACCGTATCAGCGAGTGTGCCCTTGTTGGGGAATATAATTGCGCTCACCTTCTCGCCATACAGCCAGCCCGTTGCCCGCGAGACCCAGCCGCCGGGAAGGGAATTAATTATGCTCTAATTACGGACCACCGTAATTTCCACGAAACGGTTTGCGAGCTGCTGCCCCCTTGCGCCCGGGCAGGGACTGAAGGAAGCGGCCATCTTCTCGTCGCAGGTCGAAACGTCAATGGAGAGGTTTGAAAGCGGTTTCTTGGTAGAGTATGACGTCTCGGATCCATCGGAGCTTCTATCGGGAGCTTGTATCTGCTGTGCACACGCACTGCTCCATTGTTTGCTAATTTGTCGTAGAACTACGCGGGAAGCGGTTACGTTCTGTATGACCCAGGAAAGTCTGGAGAATGCGATTAACATGTGAACGGTGTTCTTCTTTGACGTTTGCCTAGTAGAAGCCTAGTCGACACACTACTTGCAGGTTGATAACACTGCCGGGAAAATAGAGCTGAATGGGCACGGAAACAGGAGGAATGTTGATGACTACTATCGACAACAGACAGAAGAAAACGCTTAGAGAAAGGTGCGGGCCACACACGTGGTAGATACGGCAGAAAAGAAGTCGTTCAATGGTGGACGCTGAGATGGAGAAGAAAAAACAACCCTAGACAAGACGTACAAAGTTCGCTTATGTGTTAAATAAAAACTGTACGATCCAATTCTTCATTCATCGGCAGGAAGTGTGGTTTGTGAAAGCGGAAAGCGGGAGGAAATAATTATAAAAGCCAACCGTGACACGCGAAACAGTGGGCAACATGGACGAGGTGTTACTATCTCCGGGTACTGTGACGGTTTGCATTTAAAATGCGTTCTATTTCTCTGTGTTTTTTTGTAATGGGAAAGTTTATAATTAATTTACGTCGGAATAGAAAATTGTTTTGGTAATGCAAAGTGAGATAAGAAAAAATATGTTGTTCTTTTGATTGAATTTTTCATTATGCACTCAGTTAAGCTTGTTCATGTTCCTAATGAAATCGTATTACCAATTTTTATTCTTATCATAGTATCAGAAAAAAAAACAATGGGATCTATTCTGAATGACCACGATATTGAATCGTCTTGGGAAATATCACAAAATATCTTTATATCCATCTAGATAGCAAAATTAGACAAGCAAATTATTCCTTGAAAAGCAAGGAACTTGATAGTAGTACCCCATAAAAATGTAATTTTTGGCGTTCTAGGCGTCATTTGTAAATCAATTAAAAAACAACCTAACAGACTCAAACAAATCTACCATAATGGTGACAATGTGCAAAATTATCCAAAATAATCCAATTATCCAAATTATTACTTGATGAATGATACTTTTAGTTATTCTTCTAAATATTACAAAGTAAAAGTTTAGTTCAGTGTCCATATCCGTCTTGTTGGAACCGGCACTATTCTATATGCACTGATGTCTGATGATGTCTACATGCTAAGAGGAAAATTCTGTAAACTGGAATTAAGAACTGGTGGTCTTTTTTATTTTTTGGCAGAAATTTGAATTAGGATTTTAAAGCATAAATCAAAACCAATAAATAAATGTAAGAACATTGAACCAAACGTAAAATAACCATTCCATCGTCACTGACCCACGCCCTGCAACTCGGCGGACATCCGCTGGAACAGTCGCTCGCGCAACATCTGCTGCATGTGCTGCCAGTGTTGTAGCTTTTTCCACACGCGCGGGAGCAGCTCCTTGCGCTTGAAAAAGTTCTCCTCCGGACCGTCACGCTGCTCCACCCGGCTCACCACATCATAGTCCGGCTCGTACCCGATCGCCCGCAAGAAGTGATCAAACTGCACCGAGCAATAGTTCTGATAGATCATGTCGATCTCAAAATTGCGCCGTTCTTCCGGTGACATCTCAGCTTCTTCGCCGAACGCCAGCCGGAACACTTGGTCCAGTTTGGAGACGTACGGTTTGGTCACTACCACCGGTTGCTCTTTGCGGCGGAGTCGCGAACGGGCTGGTTTCACCTGCTGGTCCGGCTTTTGGTGCGGCGGTGCAAGTCCACGCTTTAGTTGCACCGCCAGCTGACTGACCCGATGTTCCTCTTCCGCGGCCCGGACCGCCAGAACGTTGCGCCTTCGCCGGCGGAAACGGACCTGATGCTCGACGGTGTGTACCAGCTCGGCCGGCATTTGATCAAAGTCGGCCAACACTTGCAGTACCATCTCGAAGATGAAGCCGAAGCAGGTAACGCCATCAAGCCGGACGGATGAACTTTCGTCCCGTTCCTTCGCCGGAAGTAGCTTACTGTAGGCGACAGCGACCAGGCTTTCGATCTCTCGGTTGCGTACATTGTGAATGGCCGCCTTCAGCGGGCCCTGGACGAGTTCGTCGAACAGTTGTTTCAACTCACCAGTACGCCGCTCGTAGAACTTGCGCCGCTCGTCCATGTCGTGTATGAATCGTCGGATGGCTTGTATTTGGTTGGCAAAGTTCCGCTGCACCCGGTCCGATTCCGTTTCCGCGTTCGACTTCACCCAGTTCATAAGATCCAGCCGGGAGAGCAGCGTCATGGAGTTGGCGTTTAGCTCTGCGACGCCCTCGAGCAGTTCGGCAGCACTTGCGAACGCTTGGTGAACGGGTTTACTCTTCGCAAGGTACTCCCGCTCGAAGAATCGCTTCACTGCCCAGATATCATTTCCCTCGTCAATGTTGCGGATGTTCACCACGTCGCGGCGGCTGATCGACAACGGGTAGCTTTCGAGCCGGCCTTCGCCGTCCTGATGTATCCAGTCGTGCCGTTCGCGCCATTCTTTGGGCATGATGAGGTAGAGGAAGTTTTGCAGCCGCAACCGCTGCACCCAGATGCTTTCGAGCCGCACCACCTGATTCCACAGGCCGGTCATGCGGGTTTGCAGCTGCTTGAGGTGGGACTCCAACTGGGACGACGTTTCAAAGTATGGCTTCACCGTGTCCAACATTCGCATCGTGGCACTGAAGCGCTCCTGGCGAATCGTTCGAATTGCATCTCGGAGCTCCATGCAACGTTCCGCCAGCTGCTGGTAGAACTCATTCTCCGTGCTATGTTTGCGCGTCTGTCCCACGATGAACTCCTGCCGGTAGTAGCTCTCAAACTGTCGGCGTCCCGATTCGCGAAGATTGTGGATGGCATCGATACGCAAAAAGTTTCGTATCCGTGGCCGGTACGTCAGCTCATTACGATAGTGCGCATCGAGCTGGGTAGCAAGACGTGACTGGTACTTGGCGGATTTGCTGGGTCCCAGCAACTCGGCATCAAATGGAACTTCCTCCACGTGCAAGCGCTGTCGAACGTCCTGGCAGCCCCGGGAGCGTGCAGTGTGGAAGCGACTTTTTCTGGCATTTCGCTGGGCGATCTGTTCCGGTGTCGGGACGACGTACGGATTGTTGTAATCATCCTGTTCCACGAGCCGCTCATCCTGCTGCTCCTTCAAACTGCTTCGCTCCAGGGACCCTTTCGTTTGGAACAGTTTTGAAGTAGGATCCCGGAAGAACTCCAGTGGAAACTTGCGTCCATTTAACACAATAAAGCTCCCACTGGCGTCACTTACACACTCGAGCGATGATGCATCGGATGGGATTTGAGTTAGGTTCGGTTCGGCCGCTTCCTGTTGAAGCCAATCGTTCTGTAAATTTCGAAAGAATCCTTCTTGCAAAATATCCCTGTATTTTGTTCGCAAGTTTTCAATCCTCTGCTGGAAGGAATCGACACTGGCAGCTAGCGAACTGGTGGACCCTTCAGAACCGTTGGAACCTTCAGACGAGGACATTTCTAGACTGTCGGCAGGAGTTTCAATCGTGTCACGACTCAAACGTCAAACGTCGAATGCTTGGATTGGTTTTCATGCTTAGCTAAAATGGGATTCCGGCAGTAAGCGGTGCGTTTAGACTGGCTACGCGCACGGTTGCTAGGGGTGAACCCTCAGTGTACGAACCGAAATGACAGCACAATGTTCTGCAGTTGGCGTGTGCTGATTACCACGCGGTATTTACGGTGCGAATAAACTGGTTCCACGATTTCTTAACATTAAGGCTATTAAAACGCAGCAGTACTAATGGCACTACCCTGCTTTAGTGTGCCGCCCGACACTGACACAGTGTTGCAGAATATGAAAAGGAAACCAATCGTGGTAAGTGAGAAAATAATTGATCACTCTTTTAAGGGACGGCAGGACTTCGCTTTTGCCGAGCGGAATATGCAACTCACAAAGACATCAGGAATTTCAACATTAATTTTCAGCGCTTTGGACAACAGGAGATTGGATTTTGGACATCCATCAGACATAAGGCTCCTTTGCAGGTCTATTTTTGCAACATTCGCGGAAACCATTGGCACCGCTTTTGCCGTCAATCGTTTGCTGGGCTTGAGTTTGATGAATTACACCTTTTTTAGGTGGGTAGGAATGTGGTCGTAGAAACTATTTCTTGCGGCTTGTCGAAACTCCAACTTCAACAAGGTAGAGAATTTATGCAAAAACCACCCATCAAACCTCGGGTAAGATAAAAGCACGTACTGCGGAGTGCATTGAAACCGTGCGAATAAACCAACCAGCCAAGGCAAGGTTGCACATATTTGTAGACATTTTCATTTTCCTTCCCCTCGTGCCGGTCGAAAACGTGCGTCCGGCACGTCCACGTCATGCGACAAGTGCAACGGCTGTTGACCACTTTTGGTTTGGGTTCGGGCTTAATTAATTAATCAAAATTCTTGGTGCCAGCTACGGGAGCTACACGTTGTAGCTTCTTGTGGTCGGGCTGCTCTATTCGCGACTCGTACCGTATGGACTGTGAAATTTATATATACACTTTTTATTGCTCTATCCCCGTGCCCGGCTCGACTCGATTCGAGTTGCGCTGCAGGTGTTGCGATCTCCATTTATGTAGCACTATTGAGATGAACTGTTGGCGATGATACGGTGCCACAAGCTTAGAATTCCGCCCAAGATTCGCTTGCGTCTGGGTGGAAAACTGTCGCTGGAGTGGCGATTCAACGTCACGTTCTTCGATATCTTCCCTTCGCTATCTGCAAACGAAACTGTCTCAAGGTGCGAAATGGGACTAGGGGAAAGGGGAGTAGTTTGATCGTTTCATCAATTCAAGGATTGGCACCTGAGTTTCATTTTTATGGTGTCGCTGACTTCTGCTGCTGTCGTCGGCATAGGATCGACCAGCGTGTGTACAATACACGCACCCCAGCTCCTTATATGAATTGCAGATCGTCTCCCACCGTGCACACCCGGTTCGTTCGTGCGTCGCTATCGTGCTGTCTAGTGCGTCCTCTAGAAGGTGTTGGTGGCCGTGTCGCCTGGTTTGCAGGGGGAGTGAGAGGGTTTAATGTTCCAGCAGAAGCCAATGATGATGCCAACGGAGTGAGTGACAGTCTCACGTCGGGGCCCATTCGCGCTGTGACAAGTGATCGTGGAAATATGGAACCTATCGGAGTGTTCAATCGTACCTTCCTAGAGCATTTCACTGTTACCATTTTCGATGGTTTTATTGTAACTTGATTGAGAAAAGTAATAACCTGAATGCTGCAGTTTAACTGCAACGCTTTGACTCACAAAAACTTTCAATTTTATGAACTGTTGGACATGTTAAACATCTTGTTCTTCACTGTTGCCACAGGTGCTGGACTAATAGAAACATGCGAACGATATTGATAATTTGTCGTTCGAAGCTGGTTCACTTCCAGTTTCCTTTTCGTGCGTTCTAGTTTGAGAACCTGCCCAATGCCGGGGCTGATGTACCTAGTACCTCCAAGAAATTATCTATTCCCTGATGGACGGTTCCAGGAACCCGTGCAGCCATTCCCGGCCGTGAATGAATACACTAGAGTGCGTACGAGTTCGGTCCAATGATATGGATGGCAAATGGTGCGGTTCGCGTCCATCGGTGGAATAACATGTCTCACCATCAGTAAGTGCGTCGGTGCAACTCGGTGGTAAAAACCAGTCCCAAGAGAATTTTGTTCATATTCGCTTCCTACCGTTTGCTGCTTGTGCTGCTGTCGACAGTGTCGTGATATGTTACTGTGGCCATCATCGCTTTGCAGAAAGGCCCTCAGTCGTCTGATCAGTCAATCAAACGAGATTGAAAGCAGGGTTGTAGCTGCAGGTATATGGACACCGTGGAATATAAAGCAGGACGTGCATCTTCAATATTCTTCTCCACGCCACGTCTTAGAATAAATATCTAAACGAAAAGCAGTTGACTAATAAATGCTCGTTAAAAGCGCCACCATTAGAAGTAAGTGTTGCGGAGTGCTGAGATCCACCAAATTCGCCAAACCTCAATCAATCCATCAAACGGTTCGCTATCACGGTTCGATCAAACTTTGTGGACGTCCTCGGCGACTGATGCCCTTCGCTTTTGCCCGTAGATTGGCATCGCGTTGCATTGCGTTTTGTTCCGCAGTTGCCGGTGCATCCTACACGTCGGCCCCGTTGTACCGGTGGCGACCCGCTTTCCGAAGGGAATAATCAATTCAGCGATCGAAGACACAGTACCAGATGTGGGATGACCAGTTTTTTTCCGGCGGTCCGGCGTGTGCACACGGGCTCTTGCAGCGATTGTCATCGTTTAATCAAGATAATTGACTAATTGACTGGGTTATCGCAAGATGCGAATCTAATTGAAGAACGCGACACACGGCATCCGCTACCTAATGTGGGGGGGATGGGTGGGGGTTCCTTGGAGTGCGCGCGAATCCCGCGTCACCCAGACAACAACAAAAACCACCCGATCGATCCCATCACTGCTCGATGGGTCGTGATTAATGGGTGCAAGCGGTGCAGCCGAAGTAGTCCGTAAAAACTAGACACCCTTGCAAGCTGAACGCTGGATATGGTTAGACTGGTGAAAGTCGCGGTTGTTGTCCGTTGTCCCGGGAACCCATCTGGAGCGACGCTACACACAAAATTAACAATCCATCCCGATTGACGGGGTCCGGGAGCGATCGCTTATGCGTATCGCATTAATTGCAATGATGCTGTTGATTGGATTAGTCCACCGGTGGCCGGCCACCGTGTCGGTCCCTGTGGGCCATTTTCGAACGTCAACCCGACGCCATTGCATTTGTGGTTTGCGGTAAATTGTAATACTTTTCCGTTTTTCCTCATCCCACGGGTCACTCGGTTACACGTGATAGAAATACAAATTTGCGAAGATAGCGGAAAGTGAGATGCGTTCTGAGTTTTGTGAAAGTCGAAACACTTTCCTCAAGACGCATGAAGATAAACAGTTTACTGACATCTTCTTGGTTCCGTAAATCAAGCTGTGGATCAATATGTGGTCTTCAGGGTTATGAATCAAGCTTTGAAGCCTTTTCTTCCCGGAAAACACATTGTTTCTGGGTTTTTGGACATCCCGTCGCGTTAGGAATGCCTGCTTTCGGAAACGATCGATCGAAAAGCCTAAGGTCCAAAAGGCAGAACCCGTGCTGATTTTTAACAAGCACCTGCAGCGCCTCGGAACCCTCTATTTGTTACCATTCTTGATGCGTGATTGATTTGAAATAAAAAGAGGGAAACAAAGATTAATGTACAAGGTGAACCTTCGAAGCATAAGCTCGCTGTCCCTGCGAATGCAAGCATCTCGCTCATTATGCAACATTGAAAATCCCAAAAAAAGGCCTGTAAGTATCACTTGAGACAGAACGACACGGGGAAAAAAGACGAAGTGTGTTATCGTCACCGATCGAATTGCGATCGGATGACGCACCACTTCACGCATCGCATCGGGGGTGCATCGGTATGTGGCGTGGAATGCAATTCATAAGACGCTGCTGTGCTCCAGTTGTGACGGTGAGGACAAAAAAGTGTAACACACTGGCCGTCGACGTCGTTTTCCTCATCCCGTCGGGGGCCTGCACCAGTGGCAGTCTGGCTCATGTATAAATCCACATAAAACACACACACACACACACGCACATTCTCTCTTTCTCTCTGTGTGTGAGCTTCCGTCTGTTGCATATATAGATATCCGTATCGATCGATGTGTGTGGACACCCCATGCTGAGTTGCGTTTTCCACCGTAAAGGCGAAACGCTGCATGGAATGCGGTAAAGGTGCCAACGCGTTCGAGCGCGATTCGCTCACGGGTTTGCTGTGGCATCTTAAACTTCCGTTTTGCCATCACCAGCTACTCCACCCGCCCGGTCCTCAGTCATTTGGTGGCTTTGCGTTTTGGTGGCATTCGGAAAATACCCTCATTATGTTGTCACGTACGTTAAGGTTGAGTTCCCGTGTTTCAGTGCGTTTGGAGTTCGAGATTACCTTTAAGACATCAACTTCACGATAATAACAATAATGGGTGAATTTTATCATTATCTCTCCCTTTCCTTTACAAACAGTTCAACCAAGATCTCTACTCCTCGTCCGGTGTGCCGTTGGCCGCCTCGTCCAGCACCTCGGCCGGTTCGCATTCACCGTGCAGCCCGCTGCTACCGCCGTCGCTGCCGTCGAACATGGCGGCCGCGGCAGCCGCTGCCCAGTCCAGCTCGGCCCTTACCTCCTCGGCGACGGTAACGTCCGTCAACCAGACCGCCATACCGACCATCCCGCTCGGTGCGCTGCAGAGGCACATTACCAAAGAGGAAGACATCAGCACGGCCCGAAGTGACACGGAAGGTACGTACTGTTACGTGGAACCGCGCAACGCACCGTCAACAGTCAAATTTAGGAACGAAAGGAAATACAATCGAAAGAAAAGGGAAACCGACGAAGCCCTTAAGCTTTATGTAAGGCGAGGACCTGCGCCACCGTCGGGTGCATCATTTATTATTTATGATTCGATGATTGATAATGGTCGAAGGACAATTTATTTATTGCCCGGTTCCGATCCGGTTCGAGTGTGGCGGGGTGCAGCTTTTTTTTGCAGGGGTTTCCTGCCCTTTCGATGACATCGATGAAACGGGCAGCAGGTGACGACAGGCATGTGCATACATGCGCCGGACGGTCCCGGGTGTTTTCTTCTGCTGCCCCCAAAAAAAAAAAGATGATTGTTATGATCCGGCCATCCGAGTTTGTTTTTCTTTGCCAAAGGATCAAAAGATAAGTTATGAACCTGAAGGAACAATAAAGCAGCACGCAGCAGTCGCTCGGTTTGCGATTGCAATCGTTTGCCACCTATTGCGCTTGCTGCACCGTTCCAATCGAAAAGGGGAAAGCAATAAAATAATCGATCGCATAATCGCGAACTCGCGGCCAAGCGACACCGTTTGGTGGAAATGGAAAGTGTGTGTGTGTGTGTGTGAAAGGTGGAGAAACGCGCGAGCGCACAAGAGTGACATTGAGCGCAAAACCGGCTGTTGTGGGTTTGGTTTTTGCTGCTGTAATACACTTAGGAAAGTGATACACGCTGCCACGGCTGAGTTGCAGCAGATGATGCAGTGCATTTAAATGGGAAAACAGGGGAAATAATGAAAGTTTGACGGTATGACAGTTGTTAATTATGTTTAGACAAAAAAGATGAACAGTTTTTCCCAGTTGCAATTAAACAAAAACCTAGCGCTACAGCTGCTCGTCTTTGCGAGTATTTTTTTCCTATAAGAGGACTAAGCAGCCGCGCCATTAAGAGAGGCGAAGACTCCAACCCGTTTGGTTTTGGGACATACCAAAAGTTAACTCCTTTTCGAAGCAACATTGTTCTTTATACAGTTCAACAAGAGCAATCACTTCAAATTTTTAAGAAACTTGTCGAAGTGGTGCACCCAATCCAACTCAGAGATTTGATATAAAATTTCATATGAGGTCATATTGCGGAGTGACTTGCAACGACTTGACAAAGAAAGGACGTTGAACCAAAAGAAATAAAAAAGGAAATGATTCTAGCGTGAAGATTGTGGAAGTAACCACAGGTAGCGGGTCCAGCAATATTAACAAATATGTATTTACATATAAAAAGCATAATTATTTTTCAACACAGTTTTAAGATAGTATTAACCTTTTGTAAAAATCAAATTCTAAAAATATGAAATTTGAATAAATTAACAAAGTCACGAAGAATAACGATGTTACATCAATCAAAACATATATAGTGAATGGCAATATGACTCAAGTAAAATAAACCAATTAAAACACTCTTACACTCGTGCTGTAACATACAAAATACTTAATATAACCAAAAACCAATCATAAACATACGCGGTTGTTTAAGCTTGATATTATCCATGACTGCTTATTGCAGTTAGAAAAATATACACTTCTGTTTCTTTTAGAGTTGTAAGGGTCCATAACATGCTGGACCGCTTAGGGCTCCGTTGTGAATAAATCTGCCTCTGAATGGTAGATTCAAATCTTGCATGATAATTTATTCCAACCTCATTACGCTGGGCAACTCATTTACCATCGAGCACATCTTTAATTAAACACACGCCTGGTGAGCGTGTGCAAATTAATCCTACTGCCTCGATTACTTTTGCACAATTCCGTAACAACTCCTCTCTAACATTCACCATCGACGTTGCCTAATTAATTGATGTTTAATTATTTATCCTCTCCCGTTCCCCCCGTTCGTCTGTTGCAGGAACCATTTCCGGTGCGCACAACGATAGTTCGTGCTCTTCCGGACCGGACTCGCCGCACAATCTCAACCAGCAGCAGGCGGATGCGAGCGGGTTGGCAGCGGCCGCCGCCGCAGCAGCAGCAGCCGTGGCCGGTGGCAGTGGTGAGTCGTCGGGCGGCGGCGGCGGCGGTGGCGGCCATATGGCCGGTGCCAGTGGTAGCGGAAATAGCCGGGCACAGTACGTGTCGGCGACGTGTGTCGTGTTTACGCACTACTCGGGCGATGCTGCCAGCGTGGTGGACGAACACTTTTCTAGGGCGTTAAATTTTAGCGATAAGAATAATAAAGGTAAGTGTGGTCTGTTTTCTTCTTTCCTTTCTTGTCAAACATTATGCACAGAGTGATCTACACGCGAGCGATCATCATCGGGTGGGAGGCGCCAACGAGAATAAAAACAGCAGGAGAAAACAGCCCATTAAACTAACGATGCGATCCCCGAACCCCGGAGGTTGTTTAATTAGCTGTTTATGAGTTTTTATGAGCGCCGTCGCCCCCGTTTCGGGTGCACATGGAGCCTGTCGTAAATAGATTGTGCGTTAGGGAGTTTTAGGACGAGATAGGGGGACCCATAAATATAAATCACAGCAGCCCGCCATAAAAGCCGACACCTCTCGCACAACGGTAGCGGGCGCTGGAAGTTCGTGCCGCGGTCGCGAACTCACACCTAAAGATGTTACTTTATGTGCGCTTTAAAGCGAAGATGATCGAGGTGCTTAACGTTGGGAACAGTGAAATGGGCCGCCGCCTGTCGGAAGTACGGAACAGCCCAGAATTCCTTCCCTTGCCGGCGAAGATAAGCCAAGCAGATGGGAGAGTCATCCCGCATGGGTGTGATGTTTCTTTTCTTTACGGGGTTATAAGAAGGTTGCCCTCGCGATGTTCAGGTTCAGTTGGCGGGGTTATGTCACCGTATGTGTCAGGGGTTGACGTTACAGCCCTTTTACTGCTGACATTCCCAGAATCAATCGGCTGCGGCGGGTTTTTGGACGATACGAGATGTGTGGTTGAAGGGCCTTGTTACATGTTTTGTAGGAGAATCGATAGAATTTGACACACCACAAACAGCAGGGCGTCGTGTTTTCAGTTGTGGTAATACTTTATTTGACATCTTTATAGTTTTGGTGGTTTTTATACCGTACTTTGCGACGAATTGGGATCATGTTGAGCTAAACGAGATCGTTATGGGGTAAAAATTAGATGGAATGAGTTAGGAGGGCTTATCCCAGCAATTCTCATTTAAAGCAATGCTTATTAGGATAAAAAAATAATTCCATTTGTTTGTTTCATAACGTGAATGTGAAGTTTTTTTTTGTTTGCTTCTGAGTCGGTGTAAGAGTAAAGCCCTTTAATGCAATCTATAAATTACGTTTAAACGAGATGATTCAACACGTCCATGATTGATTCATCGGGATGTGTGTGATTCATTCTTTCCTACTTCATCCAGCCGTCCCGAAATGCTTTAGAAATGCAACGCTGACTAATCGATAACGTGGGCTTTCCCTGGTCAGCACCATTGTGTCCCTGTCACCAAGAATGTCTGTCCAGGAAGAGCAGTATAATGATGTTTTGCTGCATCTCGGGTCAAAGGTAGCCTGCAGCAGGATCGCGAGGCTCCGGCCCGTAACAAAGCGTAAAATGATAATTCTTGGAAAAAGGTGTACAAGAACATGGAAAGGAAAGGGAATCAAAAAGGCTTTATGACCACAGCAAACGGCTTCCGAACACTGCCAGACGGAAAAGGGTTTTTGTTCGTGCGCCACGGGAGATGATGTTCCCTTATTGTTCACCGATTGAACGAGATATCGAGCAGCAGGGCGAAAGAATGGGCTAAAAAGATGTATAAAGAGAATCATTGGTGTTTGTGTTTTGTCTTGTTTTATTTACAAAACCGTCATAAAGTAACTGCAGGTAGCGGCGTAAGGTCAATGATTTATTAACCTACAAATGGGACAATTAAGCTGGCAGGCAAGGTCCGGATGAGAGGCTGCAAGAGTGACCTTAATGATTGTTTATGTTGGCATTGGATACGGGTTTTGATCATTCCAAGATCGACGATAGCGTTTGACAAGCGTTTGATAGCGATTAGAAACAATTTGATGACTCTTGGTTTATTGATTGGAGTTATGAATTGAAAATATCTCTATTTATTTAAATAAGCTTAAAGTCAAATTTTGTAATTACTTAAAAAAATTAGTGTTTTTTTTAATGCCATCACCTAATCTTTCTACCATTAAGAAAAGGGTCCCAAAAACAATCACCATTCCATAAAATAAAACTACAACTTCATTAAGCAAATCAGGCAACGGAGCTTGCTTCCCAAAGTCTTAAAAAGCGTCATAAAAATTACTCGCTTTTTTACGATGATCCCCCCGTAAGCTTCCCATTTGCACACCGCCATTAAGGAAATGGGAAGTAAATGAGACGAACAACGTCCTGGGCGTGTGATCCACGATGATGATGATGGCCATTTCTCACGGCAATGGCTGTTTGTACGCAGGTGTGAACGCGCCGTCACTGATGGTGGTAGTCACTTTAAAGTGTGAACCATAAAATTTAATGCTGCTAGTTTAATGGAAAGGGTTGAGGTGATAAACTCCACCAGCAAATGAGTGGAGTGCGGCTGTGTAACAATAAAATTGTAACATTTTTTATTGCTACTCACTGTACCTCACTACCGTTTTTCCCTATTGTTGCAGTTGCAAATGCAGCTGAAATGCATCCGGTTTTGCAGATAAAAGTGGTAGAAAAAAAGCTACGCCAGCATATCAGCTCTAAGTAAACGTTGTTTTTTTCGGGGCCGAGAAAACTGCTGTGGGTTAATTTTTCCACCATTAATTTAATTTTGTATGGGGCTTTTCTTACTTACGCTTGCCACGCTTGGTGAGGTGAGGTGATGCGTACGAAATATTTTAATGGTTGTTTTAACACATGCGCAAAAAAATAACAACGGCGGTGGGAATGGGCGGTGGGCAAGTTTTGCGTTTGTATGAGTGGCCATAAAAATTAAAATTCTCCAAATGCACCTTTCCACTGCAGCGCGCATGATGCTTACTTGTGCTACTATTTTAATGTTGCCGTGTTTCGATACGGTGGACGTGCCATTATACCTTCAATTCCCGTTCTGCTTGGGGTTGGGGTAAGAAATTGATGTAATGTTTTGAAACGAATCTTAAGCTAGTGCTAGAATACTTTAGGCTTAGTTTCGAGACTGCTGTAATAAATGGCGGTAAAAGTGGGGAGCATCGTGAAAATCATCCTTCTTCAACACCGCAAGCCACGATGCTGAGATTTGGAGCAGCACCAAAGCAAGTTCGAGCTCCTGCTTTATATCACACACACACACACACACACACACACACACACACATTCACCCACCCCAGTCAGCCAGTCAGTCAAGGAGGAGATTAAATGGCGTCATTTAAATTTAAATTAAGATGATTAATGCCTCGTTTGTGGAGTCGTCGAGACGACGATATATCGCGCCTGTTCGTTTGTTTATGTGTGTACGGTAGCCGGGGGGTAAAGTGTTAGGAGGACAGTTTCTGTACACAGCCGCCCGAGAGAAGATTTAAATGGTTGCATGATAAATGGCGGTAACCGAGAGCATCAAAGCATCAAAACATATGTTACGCACAAAGTCAGCCGTTCTTCTGGTAGGTGTTGTTTCGTGGCTGCACCAGGAATGCAAACGAACGTCGGGGCAGCCGTCGCCAAAACCTGTTGGCAAGCTGTTGTGCAGCTAGCTCCTCATCGTACGGATGAGGAAGCGAAATAAAATGCGTGACTTATTACCCGCGCTCGCCTTGCAACGGTAATCCGTAAATTATCTCTAATGATGCAAATTAAACTGATGATAATTATTAGTAGTCGGATTTGTGCTTTTGTTTTTCGTGACGCCTACCAGACTGATTTTTTTTTTTTTGGCAGATCGTGTGGGTTCTTTATGAGAGTTTTTGTTTTTGTTTTGTGTTGAAGCGGCGTTTTCCAGACAGGAACTAATGTTATGAATTTTGGAGTGTTTTTTCCCCGATGAGCTTCACCAACACAAAACCCTTTACAAAAAT
The DNA here is from genome assembly GCA_000349105.1 of Anopheles epiroticus. NCBI lineage: Eukaryota > Metazoa > Arthropoda > Insecta > Diptera > Culicidae > Anopheles > Anopheles epiroticus. The sequence continues at coordinate 948,316 of KB671953.1, read as the reverse complement.
GTCATCATGAGTCAGCGGTTTCCGATCCTTCCTCGCTCACCTCGTTCCTTTTCCCGGTTTCCCACGGCTTCTGACAACTGGCTGTGAAAATGTGTACTATTTTTGTGAGCGGCGTCCCAGCGTCCCAGAGCACGTCGGAGGAATAAGAATTGTTTCGTTTGCCCGAACGAACTCGTTATGAGATAATTAATTCATTGCGTTCGGTTGCGTTTCCGATTGCGCCACCACAAGGTGGCGAAGGGAGAGGAAGGGGGTCCGGGGGTAGGGGTAAAAAGGCCCGGCCGGACGTCTAATATGCGTTGGAATGTCGTCTTACAAGCCGGCGAACGGGGCCGGCCGTTTGGATCTCCGTTTAAAAAAAATGCGTGATTCGTCAAAAAATCAACGCGAAACCACGAGGGCGACACATCTTCGCACCAAGGAAGGTGAGGAGTTTGGTGGTGAAGGAGATGGACCGACGAGTGTGTGTTTGTCGAGGCGTCAGGATTCGCTTGCTTCGTAGTGGGTTAAACCTTCCTTTTAAAATTCACCAACCGTTAAACGAAACACATAAAAGAGTGCGCGAAAATGAAGGAGTTGCAGGAATTCGTCTGTAGCGCACGGTTTAAGCGCCAAAATGAAGAGCGATCGGTGCTACAAGCGAGATTAAACGCTCAGAAAGAGATAACAAACTTTCGTTATGATGATTAAAAAAGAGTAAAACTTAATTTTAATCTCAAAATCGACGTAAAGTCACCTGATGCGAATTCATACCGCGTTCTCCGAATTGTGAATGCCTTTTTGCAACTTAACGATACAAAAATCATCCACCAACAGGTCGTAAAGGAAGATGTACAGTGAGAACATTAAGAAGGGGTAAATATGCTACCATTATCGCAAATCACGGTCCCCATTACACCGGCATTATCACACACCCGAGACCATCGGTTCGTCTAGGCATTAGTTGTTTTCGTTCAAAGGTCAATCTTCATTCAGGTGGAGAAAGCCGCACGCTACGAAGAAGACGCGTGACTGATGCAAATTCCTCAGATCGTTTGGGCGTTTGGTAAAAATTCACCCAAAATTGCATCGTAAATTTTGCGGTTGGCAAAGCGAAAAACAAACAATTCTCGCAACCCTTTTTTCGCGTGCTCAATCGTTTGTTGCTGCAGGGGATATGTGCGGCGGTGGGTAAGCGAGCTGCTGCAGTACCGAGCGGCGGACGCAAATTATGTCTAGCGAACTTAATTTAGCCGTTTGCTCTTTGATCGAAGATAATAAATTTAATTTCTTAGCTACCAATTTTACGCTAAAATAAGTACTGCTGCTGCTGCTGCTGCTGCCTGTGCGTGCATGACGTTATGCCGTGTGACGGGGACTTTTGGTTGGGTTGGGTCGTCTTGGTTTCAGGCAGCAGTGCTCAGTCGGAAAGACTTAAAAGTCAACCGAGCGGGAGTGGAGTCTCTTCCCGCAAAGAGAAAGAAAGCACCCATCCGTAAGATAAGCGTGATGCCACTCGTACACCGGTTACACCGGTTGGAGCAGCATTTTTCCGTGCCTGTCTCCCAAACGCAACCGTCGCAGCTAACCAATGCTTTCCCGGCCCGGTGGATATCAAAGTTTTTGCAGTGTGACGTGAAACCGAGGCAACCGGAGTTTTCCACCGAAAGTAACTCTTTTAATTACGACACAACAAAATAAAACGAAACAAAATTAAAACTTGAAAACCCGAACCAGCAAAGAGTAGCAAAGCAAACTTTATTGTTGCTTGTGCGCTAAGGAAACCCTTACCGTCTCGCCGGCAATGAACACGCGGGGGAAAAGGTTTTTCCGTTCAGGAAGGTTTCGCCTTTCGGCCGGGAGTGAACATGATCGGTGTTTCGTTGCTTTTTCCCCCCTGAGGGAAGGGAGCGTTTGTTACCTTTCGTTTTTGGTGAGCGGTATTAGAAGTCGTTCTTTTAGTGTTTCAACCGGGAAAACCCGCTTTAAGTAACTCCTTTGAAGGAAGAGTACGGCGAGTGTTTGGGGCGAACAGCGGGAGAACGGGTGGTGGAAAATACTCTCACTTCATTCTTGCCCGACCATTCAACGGAATAGCTCACATTCCATATCGATCAAACGGAGTAAGACGCATTGCCTGTTTCGTTGTGTGCTTACGCCTTTCTTTTTTTTTTTTTCTCTCCCAGTGCTGAGACATATCTTCTCAACGAAAAGGAAAAGCGTGAACAAGGTGAACCTCCCGGAGGGCATCAAATAGCTGTGCTGTGTGATCTTTGCGTTTTTCGTTGTGCACGAGATCTAAGAGCCAGCTGGGGGAGGGGGGGGGGTGTGGTGGTGAAGCAAAAACACGTCAAACCGTGTTACTGCTCACTGTTGTTGTTAATTTAATTTTACAGGTCCCCAATTTGGCCGTGTCCTCCAAACGTAGGGACACTAAAAACGGAGCATTAGCGAGACCGGGAAGCGTGTTTGCACATACTCATTGTTTGGCGCTTGGTTGGCTGATTAGATCGCTTTTTTCCCCGCGTGTAACGAGAAAACATTAATTAAAATTTCATTGAAAAACTAGACCATCCAACAGATGGGCTGGGTGGTGGCGGCGGCGGGATGGAGAAAGGGGATGGATTTATTTTGGGGTCCGTTCGGTGTCGTCCGTACCGGCGACGTTCGTTCGTGCTGTATGAACCATTTTTCGATCGGTTTAAATTTAGCTAAGAGTTGTTAAGAATGGGTTGAAAGCGATGTAAATCATTGTGCGGTGACAAGACGCTGGCGGTTTTAGTGTGATACAAAAAAATAATA